>JAFEMH010004012.1:0-232025 GCA_022495995.1 Adenophora triphylla var. japonica | reverse complement strand
GTGACCTAATTTTCATATCGTAGGTCCTCTTTCTATACGGAGCTAGGTTTAGGCGGCTTGAAAGGCGAGCGGGCTTGCGGGTGACCCATGAAATTGGGCCCGAAGTGTTAAATCATCGTCAGAACGGAGTCTTCTTTTTTTGTTGGTAGTGGTGGCGAATGTGCAAAATCCATTATAATTAAATCAAACACCTCACAAAGATTTCGTCTAGTTTCATTGGTCGAAAGCCAGGTATTTCAAAGCTATTACACCGATCCCTCTTCTCTCTCTATGGTTCAAATACGGTTTTTTACTCTCTCTTGAATATTTTCATTTTCAATTTGAATTGATTCTAAAGGCTTAAATTTTAGACGTTGATTGAGACTTACTAAATGATTTTGGTGTTACTGCTTGTAAGAATTTATATCGAATTTGACTCTAAATGAACCAGCACATGTTTACCATTAATTATATAGTGTTTGCGAAAATCATTCACGGGTGTTAATAGTTGAAATTAAGATTTGTGTGGTGAAATCTATCCCCCTCTATAATGAAAAACTAAGAGATTTGATCTTTGGCGAAAGGGAGAGGGGGAAGAGGAGGGGGTGTTCGTGGGTTGATTTTGGAGGATTGAAACCCGTATTTGTATAATAGAGCGTATGCAGACTAATTTTTACGGTTTCAACAACCTAAGACCAAGTCCAATAATTCAATCACCAAAAAAAATTCAACTACTCTAATATTACGACAACCCATCTTCTCTCTCCATCCACTTAATCATTCAACTACTTTCTCAACTACACCCCCCACAATAAGCTAGTTTAGTTTAAAATTCAACTCATCCCAACTCATCATTCTATACCCCACCACTTTGAGTTTTTTTTTTTTTTGTCCAAATCAAATGAAACTTATATCAATTTGTAGGGAAAAAAAATGGTTAATTTTGGTAAAAAAAATTAAAAAAAAAATTAATTTACTAGGTGATAATTCAATTCAAATTGAAAAATGAGTGTTTTTTTTTTGTGTCCAAATCAAATGAAACTTATATCAATTTGTAGGGAAAAAATGATGAATTTTGGTGATTTTTTTTTTTAAAAAAATCATTTATTATGAGATAATTGAGCTTAAATAATTGGGTGGAAAAATGATAAAGTACGGACCAATCAACTCCCTCCACGTGTCATTGAAGCAAAAGAAAAAAAAAAAAGAAGTGAATAGGTTCACGAGCGCCTACTTCATGCACCGACCAATCAACTCCCTCCACGTGTCCCACAACTCCTTCTCTCAACCGGGTTGAGCCTTCTCCAACCAAACCCCTCAACTACCCCCTCTCCAACTACCTTATTAAACCCTGCCTCAACCAACTTACTCCCTCTCAACTACCTCCCTCAACCCTCTATTGGACTTGAGTCTAAAGCTTGACAACATAAAATGATCAAAATAATCCCAATATGTACGTGCCTTGTGCATGATTTGACCCATATTTGTTAGTAATTAATAAAAAAATCGCGAATCGACTCACCTTTGTCAGGTTTTTTTATCCTAAATTAACCTAGTTGGATCATCATACTCCAATTAACACAAACCACCTTAAATTTAAACCCTAATTTGTAATTTGCCGTGTAAAATAATAAGTATCTCTAACTTATAAAAATGAAAGAGAATTGTTATTTGCCTTCGCACAATTGTTGAATATCCCCGCAATACTAAGTCCACCAAAAAATATAAATATTTAACACCAAACACACCACCTATATTCCTATTTTACTATTTTAAACCTCTAAATAACCTCCCACCTCTGCTTCAATCTCTCTCTCCTCAAATCTCCATTTGCTCCAGTCATTATCAATGGAGTTCACCGCCGAATTCATCTCCAGTTCATAAACTAAACAATCTAGAAAAAAATTTCGATCGATTAGTAAAATCAGCTCAATAAAACGAGCCAAGAATCAAACAGTGGTCCGAAGCCACTTTGCAGTTGTCATTGCTGTGCTCACAGGACTAGCTATCATCCTTGAGGTAATACCAGCCGCAAGACCGACCGAATCTTCTTTCCCATTCCTTTATTCTATTTCCTATCGCCTTCATCACCGTCATAGCTTCCATGGCAAACCCATCATCAAAGCATCTCTAGGGGCCCGTATTGGCCATTCCGCCGATGGAATTGAATGGTCAATTCCGTTTGACCCATTCCTTCGTCGTGTTTGGTTCAAAAATATCATTCCTCCGGATTGATCAATTTCTTGGCTTGATGGAATTTGTCATTCCCTCCAAATATGGGAGGAATGGCCAATTCCCCTCTAGCAATGAAATTCAAAAAAAATTATGACCAAAATACTCCCACCTACTCCCACCCCCGCCTATCCCCCAATCCAATCCGCCCCCACCCCACCCCCCACACCCACCCCCCACGATTTTTTTTTTTGCATACCCCCGCCTACCCCCACCCCCCACCCCCTCCCCACGATTTTTTTTTTTGCATACCCCCGCTCCTCTACCCCCCAATCCAAATCCACTGCTGCAAAAGAACATGGATTAATATAACATATAAATACTTAATAATATAATGATCAATATTATAATATATGGTATAAAGTATAGAACTCAACATAATATGTAGAATTCCATAATATAAGTATATCATTAAATGATGGGCATAATGGTAATATCTTATATATCAATAGGTGTAGTCCCTAAATGAAGTGCCCCTTGGATTCCTATATAAAGGCCTATCCATCAAGCCTATGAATCTACTAGTTACATTATTCTCATTCAGTCAAAACTCTTCCTAAGTAATTGAAGATTAAAGAGATTAAGGGCACTCATCATTTAGAAGATCTACTCCTCCCTAATTTGAAGTCTATCTTCTTACTTCATCCTCTTTACTCAAGAACAAGAGCAAGACTAAGAACAAACATGAAATCACAAGGTACACGCTTCCGTCTTATTCTTCTTCTCCATCTCTTCTTAATCTAGTTGTGAGTCGGTTCATGGTTAATGGATCATTTATGTTCCAACAATTGGTATCAGAGCCTACTCATATACTAGATTGAGTTTGAAATTCTTATAAAGCCTTGTGCTTTAATTCTTGTATGATTTCGTTTAGTTTTTGTTCTTGTTCATGATACTCATCTTGTCTAAGAGTATTATATTCATAAAACTTCATTCTATTTTGATCAATTTTCATTCATTTTTTTTGAGTAAAGTACACATTATTTTGTCCCCAGAATTTTGATAATTTATTAATAAATTATAGTATCTGGACACCAGTCGCGCTTCGGCGGTTCTTAGAGTTGTCAAACTTTAAGAATGGACGGGTAGAACAAAAGGATATTGTATTTTATTAATAAATTTCGTTTGTTTCTTTACCATTTAAAATTTTCAGAAATTACCTTAAGGCATTTTGTTTCCGATTAATTATATACTTAACAATTTTGGACAAAATTAACATGCTTGTTTTCCAAAGGAGACCTTGTTGATTGAATTCAAACTTATTAAAAGATGAATGTAAATATTGATATGTGATAACATGCTTGTTTTCCAAAGGAGACCTTGTTGTTGACTAAGTATTTGCATTCATGGGTAATAATTGAAGTTAAACTTTAGGTCATTTTTAAATACTTTGAACCATCCCAAAGGATGGCGGGTGTTTAAAATGAGTTGTTTATATTCTTTATTACCGGGAAACAAGTACCTTAAACTTTAGGACATTTTTTGTACTTGATTCGGCCCAAAGGAAGGCAAGTATTTAAAGTGTGTTGTTTAAGCTATTTGTTTACCCTAAGATAAATCAAATTGTGAGTCAATTCGCAATCCAAAGATTAGTCTTGATGTCATATTGATTATCTTTTATTTTGATGGAATTCATTTGATATAATTAATCATTATGTAGATTCTTATACATGTTTTGTTTCATTCTTTTGTTCTCTTCATTGATTTGATCGGTGCTTCATCTCATTACTCACGCCTTAAACTCAATTCCTTTGCTAATCGGGACAAACTTTAAAACTTGGAAAAACAAGATTATTATGGTCTTAGGCTGTTTGGACCTTGACTCGCATTAAGAGAACAAGCTCCTGCCCCTCTAATCGATAAAAGCACTGCGGAAGACCGCTTGAGTTCGGGAGAGGTGGAAGCGTTCTAATCGCATCGCCCTAAGCATAATTAAGAATGCGATCCTGAGACATTTCTGAACAGTGTCTCCGAGGATGATGGTGCAAAAGGTTTCCTAGATGCCCTAGAACAACGCTTTGCAAAAAGCGATAAATCGGAAACAAGTGCTACCTTGAGGAAGCTTGTTTCCATGAGGTATAAGGGCACCGGAAACCTAAAGGAATACATAATGGAAATGTTTCATCTATCATCGAAATTAAAAGCACTCAAGTTGGACTTGTCGGAAGACTTGCTTGTGTATTTGGCTTTAATTTCTCTTCCTTCACAATTTGGTCATTTTGAAACGACCTATAATTGTCAAAAGGACAAGTGGAATATTAATGAATTAATTTCACATGTCACGGAAGAAGAAGATAGGTTGAAACACACCAAATCCGAAAGTGCACATTATGCATCTACCTCTTCTCGTGGGATTAAGAGAAAAGGTAAGGAGATTGCGGTTGCATCAAAGAAGCCTAAAGGATCATCAAATGATCAAAAGGTGAAAAAGTGCTTCTTTTGCAAGGATCCCACTCACATGAAGCCCGACTGCCCAAAGTATCGCCAATGGCGAATTAAGAAAGGTATGTCATTTAGCTTTGTTTGTACTGAAGCTAATTTAGTTTCAATTCCTTCGTATACATGGTGGTTAGACTCCGGTGCAACTACTCACATAAGTTCATGTATGCAGGATTGCCTGAACTACCGAACGCCCAATGAAGGTGAAAGATTCATCTACATGGGAGCTGGAAAGCCGGTAGAGGTGGAGGGCATAGGAACTTTTAGATTATCTCTTAGTACCGGATATTATTTAGTTTTGAATAATGTATTTATTATTCTATCTTTTAGACGGAATTTGATTTCCGTCACTACATTAGATCGGGAAGGTTATTCCTGTATCTTCGGTAATAATAAATGCAATTTATATTTTGATTCAAAGCTTTTTGGTACTAGTTCTTTGTCTTACATTGATAATCTACATTTACTTGACACAGTCAATTCATTAAATGAGTCCCATAATAATGAAACTAACTCTCGAGGCATAAAACAAAAGTTTTCAAGTAAAAATTCTTATACCTTGTGGCATAGGCGTTTGGGTCATATCTCCAAAAGGAGAATTGACAAGCTTGTGTCCGAGGGAATATTACATAAGCTTGATACTCCGAAAAATAACTTTTGTATTGAATGCCTTAAGGGAAAATTTACAAATAGTACAACACAAAAATGAATCCTTGAGAGCTACAAAAGTCTTATAACTAATTCATACGGACATATGTGAACCATTCCCTACCCCTTCATGGAACGGACAAACATATTTCATTACATTCATAAATGACTTCTCTCGTTATGGATACATTTATTTACTTCATGAAAAGTCTCAATCATTGGACGTTTTCAAGTCTTTTAAAACCGAAGTTGAAAATCAACTTGAAAAGACTATTAAGAACGTTAGATCCGATCGTGGTGGTGAATACTACGGTCGGAATGACGGTTCGGGAGAACAACGTCCGGGTCCTTTTGCTCGCTATTTAGAAGAGTGTGGGATTGTCCCTCACTACACCATGCCGGGGACACCTAGCATGAATGGTGTAGCCGAGAGACGTAATAGAACCCTTAAGGATATGGTAAGAAGTATGATTTCTTGTACTTCTTTACCTCACTCATTATGGGGCGATGCTTTGAAAACCGCAACCTACCTACTTAATAGAGCTCCTTCAAAAGCTACTGACAAAACCCCTTATGAATTATGGACCGGTAAGAAACCGTCCCTTAATCATCTTCATGTTTGGGGTTGTCAGTAGAAGCTAGGCCTTATAGACCTAACGAAGGAAAGTTGGACGCTAAGACAGTTAGTAGTTATTTTGTAGGGTATTCTCAAAGATCTAGGGGATATAAATTCTATGACCCAAAAACTAGAATCTTTTTCGAGACGGGAAATGCTAGGTTCTTTGAGGATGTTGAATTTAGAGGGAAAAATTTGAATAGTAATTTTGAATTTGAAGAAATGGAAGAGGAATTCGTTTCTATACCTCTTCCTATAGTTCCTATCGAAAATCAAGCAGTTGTGCCTGAAATTCAACAAGAACATAATATTCAAAATGACGTTAATTCTCCTATTAATGAACAACATGAAAATGTTGATGAGGAAATTCAACACCCTCAAAATCAAGAAGAACCGGTGCCATTAAGAAGATCTAATAGAGCAAGAAGGAGTGCTATACCGGATTATTATGATGTATATCTTGCCGAGAATGAGGAACCGTTAGGTTTAGTGGGAGATGAGCCAATCACCTTCCATGAAGCCATTAGTGGTCCAAATTCTCATAAGTGGATTGATGCCATAAATGAAGAGTTAAAATCCATGAATGATAATGACGTTTGGGATCTTGTCCCATTACCTAAGAATGTGAAACCCATCGGATGTAAATGGATCTTTAAGACCAAAAGGGATTCACAAGGTAATGTGGAAAGACATAAGGCTCGTCTTGTCGCTAAAGGATTTACTCAAAAAGAATGCATTGATTACAAAGAAATATTTTCACCGGTATCCTCTAAAAATGCTTTTAGGATCATTATGGCTTTAGTGACACATTTTGACCTTGAGCTTCATCAAATGGATGTAAAGACAACTTTTTTCAATGGCGACATTGAGGAAATTATCTATATGAAGAAACCAGAAATGGTGACTGATTCGGATCAAACTAGTCGACTAGTTTGTAAACTCAAGAAATCCATTTATGGGCTTAAGCAAGCATCTCGTCAATGGTACTTAAAATTCAACCAAGTTATTCTTTCATTCGCTTTGAAATGAATCTTGGTGAAGACTGTGTGTACCATAAATTCGATGGGAGTAGGTTTATATTTTTGGTCTTATATGTGGATGACATTTTACTTGCTAGTAATGATAAGTGACCTTCTTAAGGAAACTAAGCAATTTCTCTCAAACAAATTTGAGATGAAAGATCTTGGAGAAGCTTCTTTTATATTAGGAATCCAAATACATCGTGATCGTCACGAGGTATGTTAGGATTATCACAAAAGAGCTATATAGAGAAGGTATTACAAAGGTTTAGCATGGAAAATTGTAAACCACATGACACCCCGGTCTCTAAGGGAGATAAGTTCAGTTTAAATCAAGGTCCTAAAAATAATCTTGAATCTAAGTATATGGAAAATATTCCTTACGCATCGGCAGTAGGAAGTCTAATGTATGCTCAAGTCTGTACTCGCCCAGATCTTGCCTTTATTGTTGGCATGCTTGGGCGATATCAAAGCAATCCGGAAGAGAACATTGGGGTCGCAGCCAAAAGAGTGATGAGATACTTACAAAACACGAAGAACTACATGCTTACATATACAAAGTCGGATCATCTTGAGATCATTGGTTTTCCGATTCCGACTTTCTTTGGATGCCAAGATAGTCGCAAATCGACATCGGGTTATGTCTTCACTTTGGCCAGTGGAGCGATATCTTGGAGAAGTTCCAAGCAAACATTAGTTACTACTTCCACCATGGAAGCCGAATTTGTTGCTTGCTATGAGGCATCCAATCAAGCTATATGGCTGCGTAAATTCATTGAAGGACTGCGGATTGTCAAAGGTGTTGAAAGACCGCTTAAGTTATATTGTGACAATCGGGCCGCGGTATTGTACTCCAACAACAACAAGAGTTCATCTAAATCTAAGCATATAGATATTAAGTTTCTTGTTGTGAGAGAGAGAGTACAAAATGAACAAATCGAAATAGAACTTATTGGTACAAACTCCATGTTAGCGGATCCATTTACTAAGGCATTATCTCCTTTAGTATTTGACGAGCATGTTGCTCATATGGGTGTAATGACGTTTGATAATGCTTAAATCAGTGGGAGTTTATGTTGTTTCTATTTCTTTAAATTGATCTCATTTGTTAAAAGTAGGACTAGTTGGAGAATATATATATGCATTCTTCATATATATTCGTTAATATTCCATGCTACATATCTATACTTAATCTATGTCATTTAGTTGGATATATATATGTGATTAATGTGGGTTTAGTTGCGAATCAATTACAACGACTGCCCCTTTAGTCCTTATACTTATATGACTAAATGACGGGATTGTTTTCGAATGATAACAAAGTGCACATAAGGGTTGTCATTTGTGTTATAAATATGATTGAAGAAATTTATTAAGTGAAGGTATATATTATAATAATCCAAGTGGGAGATTGTAAGAACATGGATTAATATAACATATAAATACTTAATAATATAATGATCAATATTATAATATATGGTATAAAGTATAGAACTCAACATAATATGTAGAATTCCATAATATAAATATACCATTAAATGATGGGCATAATGGTAATATCTTATATATCAATAGGTGTAGTCCCTAAATGAAGTGCCCCTTGGATTCCTATATAAAGGCCTATCCATCAAGCCTATGAATCTACTAGTTACATTATTCTCATTCAGTCAAAACTCTTCCTAAGTAATTGAAGATTAAAGAGATTAAGGGCTCTCATGATTTAGAAGATCTACTCCTCCCTAATTTGAAGTCTATCTTCTTACTTCATCCTCTTTACTCAAGAAGCAAGAAGCAAGACTAAGAACAAACATGTAATCACAAGCGTACACGCTTCCGTCTTATTCTTCTTCTCCATATCTTCTTAATCTAGTTGTGAGTCGGTTCGCGGTTAATGGACGGTTTATGTTCCAACACCACCCCCACCCCCACCCCCACGATTTTTGCATACCCCCGCCTATCCCCCCAATCCCCCACCCTCACCCCACGATTTTTTTTTTGCATATCCCCCTACTCCCCATCCGGTCCCACCCCCTCGATTTTTTTTTTGCATACCCCTTTACCCCCATCTAGCCCCATCCCCCACCCCCCACAAATTTTTTTCCATCGAAGGGTGAATTGGACATTTTATATGATTTCATTCCATTCCTATAATTTGTATTTTCAAACCAAATATGATTTGCCAAGGAATTGAATGACAATTTCATTCTATTTCGTGCCAACAAAACGGAGGGGTTTGACCAGTTTTTTTCCATTCCAATTTCTTCAGGAATTCAATTTGACGACCATTCCATTCCTTCACTTTTTTCCATCGAACCAAACGGCCTCAGTACAATCCAATACCCCTTTTTCCGTTTCATACTAGGTGTAATTGGAATGCTCACCAACTATTTGTTTAAATGCTCATGAGAATTTAGGCCCTGTAATTAAGACCTGGAGTGATTTTAGCAGCGTTAGTTATTGGGTTGATAGGGATTACTACTGTCATATACAATATGTTAATTCATTTGAGTCTCAAATGCAAACACTTTCTATGATCAGGTTTTTGAATTGGCTTCATACTTTTAGAAAAAAAATGAATAATCTTTTAAGGATAATATGGTCATTTCTACGATAGCGTTTTGTAATAATTGCATTGCGAAAATATTCAGTAATAGTAATTACGAAGGAGTGAATAACAATTCTGAAATGAAAATGAGGCTTATTTTTCTCACGTGCATTAATTATGATTATGCCGCTAAAAGAAAAAGAATGAACAAATTTAGTAAATTGGTTATAGTGATAATCAACCCAGCGCCATATTCAAATCCCTCATCATCTGTATGGATTTGCACACTTCCATACCCCTTTACCGTTTCCCATTTTCTCTCTCCGTTTTGCTTCCCGACTGTCGGATTTTTTACGAGAGAGAGAGATCGTGTGCGTCTGTGCGTGTTTTTGGGGAAAATCCCGGAATTGTGAAAGCTCAGGAGGAGGAGGGGGTGGGTCTAATTTGCAGGACCCACCGAATTAGGAGCTTTTTCTTTGTCTGGTGAATCCCCAACAACACCCAATAAATAATTTACCAGCACGATATCCCTTCTTGGTTGGTGCCCTCCATTTCCCATTTTGAAGAAAACCTGTTTGATGATTTTTTTTAATGCTTTTATTTCAAGTGTTCTTTTTTGTTTTCCAAATTCTAATGGAAATATTAGTTTTTGTTCATAGATTTGAATTGGTAAATTTGGTGGATGGAGCAAGCTCTTAGGTTCGCTCTGCTTCTGGTGCTTCTTGGTATGTATAATTTCTTTTGAGCACTCATTTGTTTTAATTATTATTTGGTATCCAAAAGCAACCTGGAATTGAAGTTGACTCAATTTCATATATATTTTTTTTCAGAAGTTAAATATAAGAAACTGTGTTTATTTTTCTTGTCAAGTAACTTAAATCGTAGCAATATGTCAAAATGTTAACTTACTCTGTGGGAGTATGTTTATTAGAATTAGAAATTGTTGAAAGGTGTTTTTTCTTTAAAGTTAGAAGCTCGATACTTGCTGACGAAGTTTGATAATGGGTTCTTAAGGTTGAATTTGGCCATTGGCGTCGTGAATGATAAGTCGTATCATTTTTTCCTTTACCAACTTCTTCAACTTTTTAAAGCTTTTCAAGAGAATATGTTTAGATTTAGAGCTCCTTGGAGCAGGACTGAATATTTTATGAATTGCGACTGGATGTTGTTTTACCAGAATGTGCATATAATATAAGTATAACTGCATATAAGGGAAGGTGTTTGGATACGATTATTCTGGTTCTACTATATTTCAGCTTCTACGACCGTAAATGTGTCTTCCATCAATGCTGATTTTGAAAATTGTGAAACAACTACCAAGAAATGGGCGTCTTCTTCCCTTCATTCAGAGTTCAAAGAGGACAAAAAATATTTTGAGGGATTTGTTGTTTTTCCTTCATGTGCCTAGATCTGGTGGTCGGACATACTTTCATTGGTAAGCCTATACACCCATATGCAGAAAACATGAAATTTCCTTAAGGATAAATATGTGCTGTGTGGAAGCGCTTATGGTTCTATTTCGTATTTACAGTTTCTTACGAAAGTTGTATGCAAATTCTCTAGAATGCCCGCAATCTTATGATAAATTGCGATATGATCCCAGGTAACATATTCTTTTCAAGATTATTCTTATTATTTCAGGTATTATAGTTAAAGGACTAGATGGATTCATTACGTCAGTGGTGTGGGAAAATAAACATAAACATACAAAAAGACAGTGGCGAAGCCAATTTTTTTTGGGAAGGGGGTCGAGATCATAGTTACCGGGAACACTACTTCCCCCTCGTCCCACGTCCCATATCACGTGTCCCGGAATCGGGGTCATTTGCGTCCCAATTCTCCTGGATACGAGACCCAAATCGCCAAAAACATCGTCCCAGTTTTTTTTTTAAAAAAAGAAGGTAGAATCTGACATTTCAATCACTGTCGGTTAATTGAATATCATCTGGGACTCTACGTAATTGAATGGGACTCCACGTACAAAATTCAAATCTAGAGGGCAGTTATTTTCACCCTCAAAATATTTACACACACCTATTGATTGTACAACACTTTTAAAGGTGGGTGTGTTTAAAGATTTTAAGAGTATAAGCATCTGTTTTTTTCTCTGATGCTCGGACTCTTTGGTTTACCACGCCTTACTTGTGTCGGACACTTCTATTTTAGCCTTGTTGGCAAAGGTCTTGTGGGGTAAACCAAAGAGTCCGAGTATCATAGGTTTTTAATATATACTCCCTCCGTCCCAGCCCAAAAGGCACAAAACCAACCTCGCACGCAAATTAAGGAAAGTGATGTAGGAAAGAGAAAAAGTTTAAATGTTGTGAGTATGAAAAATTAAATAGGAGAGAGAATGAGTGGGAGGAATAGTTAGGAGAGAGAATGTTGTGAGTGTAAAAGTAAAGTAGGAGAGAGAATGAGTGGGTGAAATAGTAATAAAAACTTTCCTTTTTGGAACTGTGCCTTTTTAAATGGGACACCCAAAAAGGAAATTTGTGCCTTTTCGGCCGGGACGGAGGGAGTATATACTAGCACATGCCCGTGTCCAAGGCCACGTAATTTTTTTTTTAAATATTTTTTTTTTAATTTTTTTTTAAATTAATTTTTTTTTAAGGGCAAAATGGGAAAGGGACAAATGTATGAGGGCAAAATGGGAATTTCCCCTCGTGGAACTGTTCATTCCACTGTTCAAAAGGGGGGTTCCATTTATAATATATAATATATATATATATATATATATATATATATATATATATATATATATATATATATATATATACATATTAATTATTTTTGCGTTCTCAATAAAAGCGTACCACGTTCCCAACTGGCGTACCGACTAATCTTTCCCCTAACGTACCCAAATATTTAAAAGTCACGTTCCTCGTTCCCGTCCTGCGTCCCAAAATGTTCCACGTTCCTTGTAACTATGGTCGAGGTTGCTTTGAGGAAAAAATATACTTATTATATGAAAATTGGAATGAAAGGGGGTCAAAATGACATCATAGTAGAAATTTTATCTAAATTAAAAGGGGTTGAAATAGAGAAAAACAATATTTTAGTGTACTTTCCAAAATTTAGAAGTAGTAAAATGACATTTTCCATCTGTTAAGGGGTCGAGTGACCCCCATCTCGTGTGCGTGGCTTCGCCACTGCATAAAGATGATCTCATGTGATCAAACCCTGCTTGGCTGGCATATTCGGAGGGGGAGGGGCGTATACACCTCTTTGGCCATCAGTTTGTACTCATGGATTCATCTTCAAGTTGGCTACAAATAGGTTGAGTTTCCAAACATCTTGGCTTGATGATTAGCCCATGAAATGTTCCTTGAAACTATGGATATAGGGAGGGACAAAGAATCAGACCACAAGTACAGTAAACTAATAGCAGAATACTTATAAGGACGAGCATTTAGCTATTTGCCCAAATTTTTTTCTTCCACCAGATTTTTGTTCTAAGGTTATTGTACGGCGAGAAAACTCTTCGATACTTGCCTGACTGTCAATCCCCCTAATATCCGTTTGAGGACTTGTCATCTACTTTTACAACTTTGAGCAGTTTGTAGGTCCACCCCCACCAAAATCTTTGATAGCTTTATAAAGAATTCAGCACCATAATATGTTATTAATAATTTGCATCAGCCGGAAGTGCCAACATCAAAGAATTATCAAATCTATGAAAATTTCTAGAGTGCTCTACCACAATTAATACTCCCTCCGTCCCCAAATGAATGTCCAAAAAATATTTCAAATTTGTTCTCGTTCAAGAGTAAATTTGAATTTTTTTTAGTCAATGATGAAGAGCTTTATTGGTTATGACAATAGCTGCTTAGAAGAGTCTTGATTAGCATTATGCAAATGATATCATTATGTTTTTCCCTTTTCTATTTGTTGTTCATTATTTTGATTCTTCTTTCTTTTGCGTATATATGTTGTTTCTTGAAAGAGAAAGTACCTTATTTTCTTCCCTGCAGACTCTCTGCACTTGCATTAAGGTTTTTAGGACTTACAACAAAAATATGGATGCTCAAATGTTATATTTACAATACGCCTTGGTAAGCCCGCTGGTATATCTAAAACAAGGTGATGTTTGCTCCTATGGTCGAATATTTGGGACAAAGTGGCAGAATATGTGGAAAGTAGGAGGCTCGACGTGGAAGATGATCACGTTCCCCAATTCACCTTTAGAGCATTTCTGTCCCCAAATATATTAATTGTGATTGCGGATCTTTTCTGTCAAACTCACTACTAAGTGTCAGAATGTTATGTCTTGTCAAGGTCCTTTATGTTTAAGCTTGTTTGCTAGCATAAATGGTCCGAAAAGAAGCTTTATTTTACATGAATATGGGCTACAAACTTCAATAACAAACACTAGTGAAGTTTTATTAAGAAATGAGAAGGGCAACAAGTATTCCAACTTGAATGGATGATGCCTTTGAAATGGTGGGCATGTTATAGATTTTGAATGACTGTCTTCATGAATCTTGATGATAAATAGAAGGCCATAGATACATACACATGTAATACTTTTAGTGGATTTGTCGATTAATATGTCTTTGACTATATTATTTACTCCCTCCATCCCAATAGATGACTAGCTTTTGAACAAACACAAATTAAGAAAAGGATTGAAAATCTACTATTTGCCTAATGTCCCTCAGAATATAGACGGAAATATTTCAATTTAAACTAGGCAGGAACATTTGAAGTAAGCAAACATAAATTAATCAAGGTTAATATTCAAATGGGACTGAGGTAGTAGTACTTTTCAGGTTTCAAAATGATTCTTCAAGTGGCCACCATGTGTCAGATTGCATTAGCGACTTGGTGTGGGTGACTATATCATTGATTCTTATTTTGGATAGTGTTAGTACCCAAATTCGGTTCGCAGCACATCAAAAATGCATAAAAAAGACTTCTGAGAACCAATCTGCAATAAAAATATCATTAAGGGCTTTCCGGAATGAAGAAAAGTTAATTTACAATGAGGAAGGAACCTTTCTGGCATTAAATCCTTTCCAGGGACCTTGCTGGCATATACAAAGTTGAAATATTCTAATCTCAGGCGGTTCCAGAAGCTTCAGAAGGCGGGAAATTTAGTTGGCCATCACGATCGTACGACCAACTTGGCTAGTGGCAGATCTTGCCGTACGGCAGAAGTTGTCATTACCAGACTTGTATAAATTGATGGTTTGGGCTCCTATTTCAGCAAGCAATATCCAGACGGGAAAGCACTGCCAATTTCATTACTCCCCTAATTTCTCTCATAAACCTAAATCAATCTTAGCCTCTCTCACACACTTGCTCCAATCAAGCGAACTCAATTCAAGCAAAGTCTATGATGCTCGGACTCTTTGGTTTACCCCACAAGACTTTTGCCAACAAGGCTAAAATAGGAGTGTCCGACACGGGTAAGGTGGGGTAAACCAAAGAGTCCGAGTATCAGAGAGCAAAGCAATCTCAATCTAATTGAAGAGACTAGTTGATCGATCAATTTGATCAAGCAAGTCAACAAACAAGTTGTTCACAACTTGTTCTCCAAATCCAATTTCATCATACGTTGGTACAATTCTCTCTCATATACTCATATACTCTAGTGTAGATCTTATGCACTCACATGTCCTAGTTTGATCTCCATTGGTGTTTAAATCAATATAATTAGGTTTACTATGCTTTCCTAATTGACATAATTGTCTAGTTTGGTTCTCTGATCATCATTTTGATGATGTTTTTACTGAATAAATAAATTGTTAAGCATTTTGTCCAAATTGTCACTTGACAATCCTTGCCGTACGACGAACATTGCCATAGCAGACCTCACCGTACGACAAGGATTGCCGATTATGCACATTCTCCTCTATTTCCTTATGCATGCTCCCTATCCTTGTCTCTATTCCCGTAAACTCCAAAATAAACACATATTGTCAAGTATTACATAATTTGGTCTTTAAAAACACACACACACACATGAATTTGATATTTGAATGATTCGTTTATACGAGGCATTGTGAGTGAGCTCGTTTATCTTCTTCTCACAATGTAAAGTGACCTCTGAACTTATTTTCTCTAAATAAAACCTTTTTTAATTTTTTTTGTTTCAATAAAATAGTGTGGCGACTCTCAACTTTTAAAGCCGCTTGAATATTCCGATGCTATTTCAAATGATTTTCAAACTCCCAATTTTGGTGATACATGATGAGATTATAACTATTATTAATGCCTATTCAACACAGGTAGGGTTGGATGCATCTATTAAATAAGAGTATTGAGAAGATTTGGAGGAAGTAATGCGACGGGTACCTAGTGTTGAGAAATTGGTCATTGGTGGGGATCTTAATGTACATGTGGGTTTTAGTCGACATGACTTTGAGAGCATAAGGTTTTGGTTTTGGGGAGATAAATGAAGCAGGAAATGGTATTCTGGATTTTGCAATGGCATATGACTTGAGTATAATGAACACTTGGTTGAAGAAGAGACAATCTCACTTGATGACCTTTATGAGTGGAGGTAATGCGAGTTAGATTGACTTATTCTTGGTAAGAAACATTTATAGAAAGAGTTACACAGATTGCAAGGTTATCCCGGGTGAGAGTATATAAACTCAACATAGACTTATGGTACTTGATTTTCGAAGTAGGAGTTATTCATGGAAAAGAAAACCACAAGTAGACCCGAGAATCAAGTCGTGGAAGTTGTAAGGGGAGAATCAACAAATATTTTGCTAAGATGGCCACTATCGGTATTGGTATGGTAATATGGAGTATATAGATATAGATTCGACTTGCACTAAGAGGGAGAATACCATAAAAAAGGTGGCGAAAGAAGTCATTTGAGAATCTAGAGGAAGCATACCACCAAGTAAAGACATATCACGGTGAAACGAGGAAGTGAAGTAAGCGAGAATCCTACAAATTATTGGGAAAATGTAGGAGTGATAAGAACTATGAGAAGTATTAGGAGGCCAGAAGAGAAGCAAAAAAAGATGAAAGAGCAAAGGTGAATCAGAGCCTTATGATAGATTGAAATACAAAGAAAGAGGAAAATGATATCTATAGACTTGCTCGTACGAGGGATAAGAGGACAAGAGATATTGAGAGGGTTAAATGTGTGAAGGATGTACTTGAAAGCATTAAATATCTTAAAAAAAACCGAAAGCCTCAAAAATTAATTATAGATGTGAATTTTGATAGGAATAATTATCAACTTATGAAATGTACTATACCTTCTATTTCAGTAAAGGTAGTTTACTATCTAGTGACAACATAATGCAATGTACATTTTAATCTTATTACAAATAGTGCAATTTGTTTGCATTATTTGAGTCAAAATTAGAAAGTACATTGAATGAAAATAGTATGTACATTGCATTATTTGTAATGAATTGATAAAGTATGTTGCATTAAAATGTCACTAAATAGTAAATTGCATTGATTGTAAAAATCGCGAAAGTACATTGCATATTTTGGTCATTCACCCATTTTTGACAAGACTTTGTTAATTTACTAGTCATAAAATACTTTTGCTTATAAAAAACGATAAATCGTGACGTTAATTTTTTTTTGGCCCACTCACTAAAATTTCTGGATATATTGGGGATCAAACTAATGAATCACACCATGTAACTTTGGGAACGAGTGATTGAATTAAGGCGAAGGAGAATTGTGCAGATTTCGGATAGCCAATTTGGATTTATGCTTGAAAGATCGACTATGGAGGCAATCTATCTTATAGACAAGCCATGGAGAAATATCAGGATTAATTCAAAGATTCGTATATGGTTTTCATTGATTTGAAAAAGATGTATGATAAAGTACCAAGAGAGGTACTTTGGTGGGCTTTAGCAAAGAAAGGCGTTTCAAAGAAATATATTGATATCCTAAAAAAGACAAGTATAATATAGTTAGTACAAGTGTACGGGCTAGTGTTGGGAAGACAGAAGAAGAGTTCCTTCTTACAATTGCAGTGCATCAATGTTCTGCACTTTGTCCTATTCTCTTTGCTATGATAGTTGACGAAGTTAATTCAAGATGATGTAGTATGTTATTCGCATATGAAATTGTGATGATTGATGTGACTAAAAGAGGTTGTTGAAAGTAAGTTGAAATTGTGGAGAAAAACTTTTGAATCTCGAGGTTTTAGATTAAGATGAAACAATACTGAATATTTGGAGTGTAAGTTTAGCAGAGTTGGAAGCAGAGAGGCAAGGGTGATCATATTCGAATGGAAGATTGTTCAAACTTTTGACTTTTTTTTCGCTATCTTAAATCTATCATCCAAAAAGATGGAGGATTTGATGGAAACGTGGCTCATAGGATCAAAGCAGGTTGGTTGAAGTGAAAGAGTGCAACATGGTTTTTATGTTATTCGGGCATGAAATTCTATTGTACGGCAATTAGGCCGACAATGCTATATTGTACCGAGTGTTGGATCGTGAAACAGTGTCACGTTCACAAGATAAATGTGGCGGAGATTCGTATGCTACATCTGGGCATACAAGAAATGATCGGTTGAGGAATGAGGTTATTAGGGAGTAAGTAGGAGTTGCCTTCATTGAAAATAAAATGAGGGAGAATCGTGTAAGGTGGTTTAGTCATGTGAGACGGAGATCGAGTGATGCACCGGTTTTGAGGCCTGAAAAGTGGAGAAGTGATAAAATGGTGAGGGGTAGGGAAATGCCCAAGCGAACTTGGATAAGGGTGATTGAAAATGATATGAGTATAATTGAATTTGATGAAAATATGGTGTTGAACAGGAAGAGTGGAAGGCAAAAGTTCATTTCAGTGATAGGAGTTGATTTATATTATATTATATTATTTTATTTTATTTATTATTTATTTCATTTTTTTCTATATATATATATACTAGAATAAGCCCGTGTCCGAGGACACGTAATTTTTTTTTTTTAATTAAGCCCGTGTCCGAGGACACTTTTTTTTTTCTTTAATTTAAATTTTTTTTAAGGGCAAAATGGGAAAGGGACAAATGTATGAGGGCAAAATGGGAATTTCGTCACTTGCTACTGTTCAAAGAACTGTAGCAAGGACATCCCTAATTTATACTATAGATTTATATATTCTTTTATGGGTAAATACATAAATATGCCCATAAACTTAGGTTTTGGATGCAGATATGCCCCTTACGTCGATAATTGACATCCTTGCCCCTAAACTCGTGTAAAATGAGAGTATATTTGCCTTTCGTTAAAATTTCATCCAAAATTTAACGATTTTGGGACCTAACTGAATCAAAACGACATTGAAGAGGTAAACTGTGAATTAAGGGGTTGAACTTATTCAAAAATAGGCCCCTCACTTATTGATCTTTTCTAATGTTAGTCACTAGCCTTTTTTCACCTTGGCAAAAAAAAATTTATTATTAAAATAATATTTTTAATTATTATTTAGCATAATCATGATAATATTTAATATTTTTTTTTCCAGGATTTTTTTAGAATAATTTTTTAATTATTTTTAATAATTTTAGCAATTTTTTTTTTAAAAAAATGATGTTTATCTCTTAATAATTATTTTATGAAAACCCTTTATTTTTTCTAAATAATTAGTATAATTATTTTTACTAAATAATATGATTTCCTTTTAAAAATTATTTAGAAATGATTATACTCCCTCCGTCCCGGCCGAAATGTCCGAAAAGGACAATTGCACGAGAATTAAGGAAAGTGATGTAAGAAAGAGAAAAGCTTAAATGTTGTGAGTATGAAATATTAAATAGGAGAGAGAATGAGTGGGAGAAATAGTTAGGAGAGAGAATGTTGTGAGTGTAAAAGTAAAGTAGGAGAGAGAATGAGTGGGTGGAATAGTGAAAAAACTTTCCTTTTTTGGGTATGAGACATTTTAAATGGGACGCCCAAAATAGAAAGTTGGGACACTTCGGCCGGGACGGAGGTAGTATATTTCATATTGATATACGAATACATCACAGGTTACCAATTATTAAAAAGAAAACAAAAAGGGAAGGGCCGAAATTTAAGAAAAGAGGATGGGAGGGCCAAACTAGGAGAGAAGGGGTGGTCAGGTAGGTAAGATGAAGATGATGAATAAAGGGAGGACAAACCTATACATGTGGGTATTTTTTTTTCTTTTCTTGGCAATTTATGATATATTCTTATATCAATATAAAACATATTAATTATAATATGTATATTTTGTTATATTTTCTAAATAATTTTAAAAAGATAATTAAATTATTTATTAAAAGTAATTATATTAAGTAGAATTAGTTAGAGGAAATAAATGTTTTCATAAAATAATTATTCAGAGATAAACTTTAATTTTTTT
The DNA here is from genome assembly GCA_022495995.1 of Adenophora triphylla var. japonica. Taxonomy (NCBI): domain Eukaryota; kingdom Viridiplantae; phylum Streptophyta; class Magnoliopsida; order Asterales; family Campanulaceae; genus Adenophora; species Adenophora triphylla. Next base: position 212,251 of record JAFEMH010004012.1, on the reverse strand, counting down.
TTTAAAATAAAAATTTATTTGTTAATTATATTATTAAAATAATTATTCTAAAAAAATTCCTGCTGAAAAAAAATTATTAAATATTATCATGATTATGCCAAATAATAATTAAAAATATTAATTTTAATAATAAAAATATTTTTTGCCAACGTGAAAAAAGGCTTGTGACTAACATGAGAAAATATCAATAAGTGACGGACCTATTTTTGAATAAGTTCAACCCCTTAATTCACAGTTTACCCCTTCAACGTCGTTTTGATTCAGTTTGGTCCCAAAATCGTTAAATTTTGGACGAAATTTTAACGAATGACAAATATACTCTTTTTTTTCATGAGTTTAGGGGCAATGATGCCACGTTAGGGGTATATCTGCATCCAAAACCTAAGTTTAAGGGCATATTTCTGTATTTACCCATTCTTTTATTCTCACTTTTTTTCTTCTCTTCTTTTCCTTTTCTAAGTTTTATTCCTTCTTTTTCTTTTAAGTTGCTTTTTTTTCTTTCATCTATGCTTTAACAACGACACATATGAAGATTCATGTTAGTCGACCCCAAATTATTTTGACACTAAGGCTTTGTTGTTGTTTGATGTTTACAGATAACGACTGATATTTGAGAACCTTGAATCGAGGACATGAAGATTGTGATTCTGAAGGAGTTCTCAATCCCATATGCATATCTCGTATAAACGGGCTTATCAGTTTATTAATTGGAAATTAAGTAGACATTGGTTTTGTTGCAAAGGTGGTTGATGGAGGTTGAAGTCTGTCCTTAGATATTAAAGGAAAAATTCTACTGCATGACAATTAGGCATGTGCACTGCTATATGATACTTAATGTTGAGCCATAAAACAGTGTCACATTTACAAGATGACTGTGGCAGAGACACGTATGCTACGATGGACGTGTGGGCATACAAGAAAGGATCAGTTGAGAAATAAGGTGATCAGGGAAAAAGTAGGAGTTGCATCCATTGAAAATAAAATGAGGGAGAATCGCCTAAGGTGGTTTGCTCATGTGAGAAGGAGACTGAATGATACCCCGGTTAGGAGGCCTGAAGAGAAGCGATAAAATGGTGAGAAAACTTGGGTAAGGGTTATTAAAAACGATATGAGTGTAATACGGTTGAATGAAAATATGGCGTTGAGGGGCCGAAGTGTAGGGAAAAATTCATGTGGGTGATGTGGATTTTTTTGTTTTTTTTAATAATTATTATTATTATTATTTTCTTCTTCTTTCCTTTCCTTTCCTTTTTTACTCTCCCTATATATATATATATTCTTTTATTATCATTATTATTTTCCATTTTATTTTCCTTTTCCAAATTTTATTCCCACCTATTTTTTCTTTTAGCTTACTTTTTTTCTCACATCTTTTCTTTCACAATGACATGAGGATTCATGTTAGCGGACCCCAAATTATTTTGGGACGAAGGCTTTGTTGTTGTTGTTGTTGTTGTTATTATCGGAATAAGGTGAGCGCGGAATTGGATTTCCTTAGTTTTAACTGGGAAGTTCCTGTCTCTACTGTGTTCTCCTATCTTATTTTCCCACCACACAATGAAACCACCGTCTACTCCCTTCTCTGCTTCTCTCATGCTCCATTGCCCCAGTTGTACCATTAAAATACTCTTCATCCATTGAAGTGCTCCATGCATTGTGTGCAAATGTGTCTGAAGTTACTAAAATTTCATATTCTGTAGGGTTGAGGGTGTAGTTATGTCAGAAGTTAACGCTTGGAGCTTGTATCCTGTAAGGTCCAGTATAAGGTGCAATGGTAGAAAGACTAGTTATTCATCTTCACAAAAATTATCCTGTCATGAGATGGCGTAACAATTAGGTACATTAAGCATTCAATTTTGGATTTGAGCATTTAGTTTCTACTTCATCTAGCCTGTTTTCTTCGTTGTAGACTGTTTACTATTTTAGTGTGCCCAAAATGATTACATTTGGTTGATAATCTATTATTATGTTGGTTTGTAACTTCTTCATCAGTCTTTCCATCAACTTTCTGCCTATGTAGTCTAATGATTTTATTTATGAATCATGTTATTGTAGTGAAGTTGGAGGATAGATATTAGTCATATGCTATGCATATAAGTCGACCATTGCAAAACATTTATTCTCAAAGTTTTTTTCTCATACTTGAGCAACTACAACTTTTTTTCAACTAATAGATTATGATTTTCTTTATAGCAAATCAAACTGCATGCTATTGGCCACTCATGACGACTACAGCATAATATCCAAACTTCCACAGGAGAGAACTTCAGTGGTGACTATACTTAGAAACCCAATTGACCGTGTTTTTAGCACTTATGAATTTTCCATTGAGGTAGCAGCTAGGTTTTTGGTGCATCCTAACATGACCTCAGTGACAAGAATGTCTAAACGCATACCGGGAAACTATAGCACGCTGGATATCTGGCCATGGAAGTATTTGGTTCCTTGGATGAGAGAGGACCTATTTGCTCGGGTATGTTATAACATTTACTGTTGGAGTTAATCTCCTGTATTTTTCATGCATCTGCTAGCCCATCTAAGTGTTTTATGCTGTCTTCATAGAAGATCCTTTATGCCTGGAACATGTGTCATAGATAAGAGGGGAAGCTTCCCTCACAAAATACTAAATTCATACTCCCTCCGTCCCAAATGTCTGACCACTTTTAGGAAAACTTTGTTCCAAAATGAATGGCCTTTTTGCAAAATACTGTTCCTAGATTTTTTTCCAAAGTTTTTTCACTATTCAATATATACATGCAAAAATAAAATTTTAAAAACTATATAACGTACACATTAGTTATTGAAATTTACAAAAGGGGACATTCATTTTGGGATAGCGGGAGTAGATCTCAGAGAGCTAATATTTTTTACCGGTAGGTATTGCCGTGTGACCCTGAGGTCACAGGTTCAAGTCCTGGAAGCAGCCTCTTGCATATATGCATATGCAGGGTAAGGTTTGCCTACATTTCACCCTTGTGGTGGGGACCCTACGCAGGGATGCTTCGTGCACCGGGCTGCCAAAAAAATAAAAATTACGTTTGATCTCTAAGTACTACGTGCTACTGGAGTTCTTTGCTGATTTGTTCGTAAGATTGTAGAGGTTTGTGGACTTAATATGACCTAGCAGTCTTGTAACTTGAGGATGTGATTGTACTTTTACCCTCCACGTGCTTTCCTTCTACTTCCGCTTACAGTAGTGCAATATAAAATTTGTTTTTTAAACACCAGACAAGAATGACAAATATGGGTATGAGGTAAGGGTATAGTACTATACATGTAATAGAGGTATTCGGTTGGGGTTCTGTAACGGTCATATGGAAGGGTAAAGTCGTCATAGCCATAAGTAAGGGTAGTTAAGTAATTGGGTAATAGTAGTTGCACGAGAAGGGCACATGAGAGGAGGTGAAGACCTGTTTTATTCCGTTAAGGATTAACCAATAGAAATGGAGGAGCTGTTGCACAGAATCTTTGGGGAGGAATATATTGCTTTGTGTCAATGATTGGAGACGTGATTTGGATGTCGTATTTTCTTACTCAGATTAGGCGTAGCTAATTTCCTTTCTATTCTTAGTTTCGTTGAGTAGCAGTAGTAATTTCCCTTTTAAATAGTTAAATGTTCTTGTTCTGAGTTTAGTTCATCAATCAAATCGTTTGTTTTTCCCAATTTATCCTTGTTAAGTTGCTGAACTGCTACATGTGGTATCAGAGCAGTCCTTCCACGGATTGCTTCTGCTCTCCCCTTGATTCCAATGGCGGATGGCATTAGATGGAAAGATGTAGAGAGACGGGCGGATAGCCATGACAAGCGAACAGATGACTTGAATGAACTTCTGACCAGAGGAATGGAGAAAAATGACAAGCGTATGGAGGTGAGTGAGAAGATAATGGAGAACATGGATGGTACTCTCACTGACGTAAGGGCTATGTTGGATAATTTGGGGGCTAGATTCAATAAAGGAGGTGGTAAAGGGCATATGGGTACCAATGAATAAGAAACAGAGAGTGGATCCGATGGAGTGCATGAAGTCAGATTTGAGGCAGATGGGAGGCATTCTACTTTTGTAAATCCAAACCCTAATCAATCTCCAAATATTTCTGTTCTGTACCTATTCCCAAGAACCACATCCCCATTCATCATTTCCAACACCCAAATTTCTAGTATGTCAATCCATATATGTACCTACCTAACCAGATTCCACCTATTTGGCCAGGGCCTTGGCATGCAAAACCCCCGAAAATAGATTTCCTTAAATTTGATGGCACTGATGCTAGGGTTGGGTAATAAGGTGTGACCAATATTTGATTTCAATCTCATGGGAGAACTGAGAAAGGCTAAATATGCATCTACCGTTTTGAGGGTAGGCAAGTCATTGGTATCAATTTTACCATGTGGGAAGGGGAATGGTTCCATGGAGGGCCTGTAAATGATGTAGTAAACATATTTGCTAATAAGGAGCACATAAATACAAAAGAAGAGTTCAATAAACTGGAACGATTGACCACTGTGGAAACTTACATTGATGAATATGAGCCCAGGGCACTAATCATTTTGGGGCAAGATGGATTCACATAGGCTTATTTCTTATCAAGCTTCCTCAGGCCTAAAAGGTGAGATCAAGGGGGTAGTTAAGATAACCAAACCAGTTTCATTAGAAGAAGCCATGGAACTAGCCAAACAAATTGAAAAGTAATATGTCTATAACCAATAAAATCAAGTCATTCACCCTACCATCCAAAAGTTTCAGGTCTTTTAAACATACACCATATACCAGACCTCTCACACAACATACCACCAGTTCTAACTCATACTCGGTGAACTAGCCTGATTCCAAAAACCAGCAATATCAAAACCACTCAAAAAACCCTCACCAGCTATGAGATCAATGATAGAAGGAGGAAAGACTTATGATTCCACTGTGATGAAAAATACAGTAGGGATCATTCTTGTAAAACCAAATTGTATGCCTTGATTAGAGAGGAAAAAGAAGGAAAGTTGATGGAGGAGATGGAGCTGGAAATGGAAGAAGAATTGAAAGAAAATAGCGAAGATGGGAAAGCACAAATTTTTGTCCTAGCACTGAATGGAGTACCTGCTCACAACACTATTAAAGTCAAAGGAAGGGTTAGACTTAAGATCATCACTATTATGATAAATAGTGGTGCTACTCACAACTTCATAGACCATGATACTGCTGCACGTTTAGAAAGTCTGGCCATACAAACAACTCCTTTGAATGTCATTATAGCTGATGGGAATAGGCTCACTAGTGATGCATTGTGTACAAACTTTGAATGTGACATGCAAGGCCACAAGTTCAAGGCTGATATAAGGGCTTTACCATTAGGTGGTTGTGATGTAATATTGGGAGTAGCTTGGGTGAAGTCTCACAATCCAATTATATTTGATTATAACAAGCTGCAGATAACATTACAATTGGGGAAAAAGAAGGTAACCTTGAATGGGACTGAGGAATAGGGATCTCTGAAACTAATTAGTGGGAAGGGATTGGGAAAGTTGATCAAGAAAACAAGGCAAGGACTAGTGGGTTATCTGTTCTAGGACTAGTGGGGTATCTATTCTACTTAAATGCAAATGAAGGTGCAGTTCAGAATGGTGTAGTCAAGCTTTTGGCTAAGTATGACAGTGTATTTGGGGACCTAAAAGGCCTACCCCCACAAAGGTGGCATGACCATAGAATCCCTCTCAAAGAAGAAAGTGTGCCTGTCAGTCAAAGGCCTTATAGTGCCCCATACTTTCAGAAAGCAGAAATTGAAAAACAAGTGAAAGAGATGCTCAATTGTGGAATCATTCAGCATAGTAGTAGTTCTTATGCCTCACCTGTTTTATTGGTACTCAAGAAAGATGGGACATGAAGATTGTGCATTGATTACAGGAAGCTTAATGAGTTTCCATCAAAAACAAATTTCGCTTTCCAATTATTGAAGAACTCTGGGATGAACTACATGGATCAAGATGGTATTCTAAGCTAGATGAATAAGGTGTTTGAACCATTACTAAGGAAGTGCGTGTTGGTGTTTTTTGATGACATTTTTGTGTATAGTAAGACATTGGAGGATCATGTTAAACACTTGGAGGAGGTCCTTGAACTAATGAAACATCACAACTTGTTTGCCGAGAAGAGCGAATAATCTTTTGCTCAGATTAAGCTTGAATACATTGGGCACATTATCCCCATTGATGGGGTTGCAGCAGATCCACAAAAGATTAAATCTATGGTTGAGTGGCCTACTCCTACCGGCATTAAGCAACTCGGGGGCTTTCTAGGGTTGACAGGGTATTATAGGAAGTTTGTGCAAGGGTATGGGGTGATTGTAAACCCATAACAACCCTATTGAAGAAAAATGATTTCACATGGAATGAGGCTGCACAAATGGCTTTTGATAGACTCAAGGATGCTATATGCTCTACACCCGTCCTTGCCATGTCTGATTTTGAAGAAACATTTGTTATAGAAACTGATGCCAGCAATCTAGGTCTTGGGGTTGTCTGAATGAAGAAAGGAAGACCTATAGCTTATCTAAGTCTAAGGGTTGAGTGTGAGAAGCCTGTCACTATCTACTTATGAGAAGGAACTGCTAGCAATGGCCTTGGCAGTTACTAAGTGGAGACCTTCTTATGTTCAAGGGAAGAACTTCATCATTAAGACAGACCAACAAAGTCTCAAATACTTTATGGAGCAGAAAATCACCACCTTAATGCAGCGGCAGAAATGGTTGGTAAAGTTAATGGGACTTGACTATTCCATTGAGTATAAAAAGGGGAGTGACAATAGAGTAGTTGATGCTCTATCCAGCGTGGGTCAAGGCATTGCACAATTGCAGGCACTTACCATGGTTGTTCCCACTTGAATAACAAAAATCACAGAAAGCTATGGAGATGATTAAGAGGCGATGGAGTTTATACAAAAGGCTGCAATGGGGCAAGATAACGAGGGATGGAGGTTTTTTCAGGGTGTTCTTAAGAAGGATAGCAGGATATTTGTGGGAAAGGGAAAAGACTGGATAACCAAAATAATGCAGGAAATGCATGAGAGCAGCCTAGGGGGACATTCTGGTAGAGATGCTACCTATCATAGAATGAAGAGTGAAGTTCAAAAGTTCATTTTGGAGTGTGAAAATTGCCAAAGAAACAAAGGTGAGGCAGTGCCATACCCTGGTTTATTACAGCCCTCACTTATTCCTGATCAAGCTTGGACTGTTATCTCAATGGACTTTGTAGAAGGCTTACCAAAATCTGAAGGAAAAAATTTCATATTGGTAGTGATTGATAGATTCACTAAATATGGGCATTTCATCCGCCTTAGTCATCCAATTTCTGCCTATTCTGTGGCTGAAGTGTTTATGAAACATATATATAGGCTTCATGGTTTGCCTAATACTATAGTCAGTAACAGGGACTAGGTTTTCTTGAGCAATTTTTGGCAAGAGGTATTTGAGAGAATGGGAGTCAAGTGTAACCATAGTTCAGCTTACCATCCTATGGACAAACTGAAAGGCTTAATAGGTGCTTAGAGGCCTACTTGAGAGCCATGACAGGCCATAGACCTAAAGAGTGGAAAAAATGGCTGCCTTTTGCCGAATGGTGGTACAACACCACTCTTCACTCAGCTATTGGAATGAGTCCTTATCAGGCATTATATGGAGTTTGTCCAAAGTCATTAAGCATTCATGGACAAGTGGTGTCTAATACTGCTACTGTAGGGGAATTCTATAAGGACATACAAGTTTTAGATGCAATTCTCAAGGCAAGTCTTGCCTCAGCTCAAAACAGGTACAAGTTATATGCAGATCAGTACATGACTGAGAGGGAATTCATGGTGGGAGATTGGGTTTATCTCAAATTGCAGCCATATAGGCAATCCTCAGTTCAGACAAGGGATATTTTGGGCCTTATTTGGTGCTAGAAAGGATTGGCAAGGTAGCTTATATTCTGGAGTTACCACAAGGGTCTCAAATTCACCCCGTCTTCCATGTTTCATTGTTAAAGAAAAAGGTGGGAATGAAAGCTGTCATTTCTTCTTCTTTGCCTTCTGTTGGCCCTGAAGGACAACTCAAATTACAACCTTTATCATTCTTAGACAGACATATGGCCAAGAGGGGAAAGCCGTACCACAGGTATTGATTCATTGGTCTAATTCAGTAATTGAAGATGCAATATGGGAGGATGCAAGGGCATTGATTCTCAGTTTCCTGGATTCCTGCCGTGAGGTCAAGGCTGTTTTAAGAAGGATCGAATGTAACAGTCATATTCCATGGAAGGGTAAAGTCGTCATTAGCTATAAGTACGGGTAGTTAGTTATCGGGTATAACAGTTGCACAAGAAGGGCACGTGAGAGGAGGTGAACACCTGTTTTATTCTGTTAAGGATGAACCCTATGACGCTCGGACTCTTTTGTTTACCTCGCCAGACCCTTGTCAACAAGATTAAAATAGGAGTATCCGACACGGGTACGACAAGGTAAACCAAAGAGTCCGAGCATTAGATGATGAACCAATAGAAATGGAGGAGCTGTTGCGCGGAATCTTTGGGGAGGAATATATTGTGTTGTGTCAATGATTGGAGACGTGATTTGGATGTCGTATTTTCTTACCCAGATTAGGCGTAGCTAATTTCCTTTCTATTGAATTTCCCTTTTGAATAGCTTAAATGTTCTTGTTCCAAGTTTAGTTCATCAATCAAATCGTTTGTTTTTCCCAATTTATCCTTATTAAATTGTTGAACTGCTACAGGTTCTAAGGATGTAAGGTTCAATTAAATTTTAGGGATCTATTTACATACTGTGTGTGTGAGAGAGAGAGAGAGACCAAAATTAGATTCAGTTTTTAGATCTTACTGTATTTCTTGGATAAAATCTATCGACAAACATAGACCAAAAGTTCCACTGTGCATAGGTAGAAAGCAATGGAAGGCCAAAATTAACATGAATAGAAAGAAGTGAGAAGGATATTAGCGAGTGAGGTTTGGCCGATGTTCTTGAAATGCGAAAAGAGATTCCTGTTGTCAATCCCAAGTAATTGGGACAAGGATTATGTTGAGTTGAGTTGTACAATTGTGATCTAACTCTTGTAGGTTTTGGAATAATCTGTAGTAGTAACAGTTTTTAGTAGCGACTGTGGATAGTGTAGTGACACATGAAAAATATCTTAAACCTAATAGAACTGCAAGCTTGGTCGACTTTTGTTGCTTTGATTTCCCTACGTGGAAGGGAGCTGAAATACACTGGCAACAGAAAGAAAAATGCAGACTCTAAGGCCCGTGAATGCCACACTCCCTCTGTCCCGCTCGAAATAGAATTTTGGTCAACTTGTGATAAGGCTAAAGTCGCACGCCTACACAATAATGTAGCTAGAGCAAGTCCAGGATCGAACTCGAAGAACGGTTATCAGTTTGCACAATTGTCACTTGACAAGATTTTGGGTCTAAGCTTGATTTTTATTAATTCCTAAGACGAGAATAAAAACAAAATTGTAAACAATTAAGGAAAAGCACTTTGGATCAATTATTTTTCCCGTCTATCATTCAAATATCATCGGTCAACTCTTTTCAATTTTACCCTATTCAGTCAATCACGAGATATATTTCAATCTCTATCTCTTCCTTTGATATTAGTTAATAGCAGTGACACACTCACTAATAACCTAATCAATATTTAAACCTATCTGACACAGTCTAGATTTACAATATCAATTGATTACCGATTTAAGAGATTAAGATCGAGAACACGTTCTAATGTTATTTCAATTAGATACTTGTCTTCACACTCCACTATGACACATGCATGGACTATAAAGTTGCTACTTGTGAAACCTTAAAGTGACACAATCTTAAGGGATTCTAGCAATAAATTAAGAACCAAGATTTATCAATCGGCCTAATTGCAAAACCTTAGAAATTAATTCAATCAATCATGAATAGAAGAAAATATAAATAAGATAAAAGGGATGAAAAGAAATTAACCTCAATTGAATTTCAAAACGGTTCCAATAATTAAATCCAAAGCAAAGGTATTTAGTTCTCCATGAAAAACAATAAATCTCTCTAGGTAAAATAAATGTTGGAACCCTCAAATTGTTCTAAAAGAAAGTATTTATACTCCACCCTAAAACCTAAATCTAAAAGGAAAAGAAAAGGGAAAATAAAAAGAAAAGAAAAAAGCTTCCCAAAACACACGCCTGGGAAAAAGGAAAATAAAATAAAAAGAAAAGGTTTCCAAAACCCACTTGGTCAAAGTCAACAGGTTCCATTCGTGGTACGAGTCGTAATAATTTTTTATCTCGTGCTGAATGAGGCACGATTCGTTCTCTTTTGCACGAGTCGTGCTTGGCCAAAAATCATTCACTTTTCCCATTTCCACTTTGGTCACTCAAGTTCCCTGATTTGCAGTTTAGTCCTTCGAGTTTCCAGATTTGCAGTTTAGCCCCTGAACTTTATAATTCCATCTTACTCCCCATTTTTTCATAATTGCAGTTTGGTCCCTGGATTACTCAAATTTCTGCAAAACAGTCTTCATCTTCACAATCTTGATCCCCTTTTGGCTTGACTTTTGCTTCTTGAAAATATTACATCCGAATATGAAATAAAACAACTCAAATACTCTCGGATTACAATAAAATCTCACTAAATCCTCTCAATACATATTTCACTCAAATTATATCAAAATTATACTAAATACATGAAAATAAAGAATTATAGGGACGGAAACATAGGAAATAGATAGTATAAATTATGTCATATCAAATACTCCCACGCTTGGATCATTACTCGTCCCTGAGTAATATCCTAAACTCCAATCTAACACCGGTCTAAAACAGATCCATGGAGGGTAAGTAATTCCTAGTCTCCTCTAATCCGCCAACACAAGTCAATGAAAAATAATAACCATCAGAGTAATAGAAATTCCATCTCCTTATAACACCAAAATATAAACAATGAAAATAATGACCTTAGCTTGATACCAACTCCCATAATAAAACGGTATCCAAACTAAGGTCCACACAAATAAAAGCCAAGGGGAACTAAATATGTCCTATGTTTTCCCCACGCTTGGCTCACACTACATACACCCTCATAAAAAGAAATCATTGTTAAGGTTGCGATCCTTAAACAAAGATTTACCTCGTGAAAAGCACCAACACTCTTATAACTCCAAAAATGAACTAGGGTTTCTAAATCCTAGGCACTACTATCCAAACCTCCTACTCCATAGTAAACCTACTCAACACTCCAAACCTCCCTTATGTCTCCAACTCCGGTGATATAAAAGATAGTATACATTTCACTTCTTCACCTTTTGCCTAGGTGCCGTTTCCGGTTTTCACCTAGCCCCTCTTTTCTTTTCTTTATAATTTTTTTTGATTGTTTTTTTTTTGAACGTTTACATATACAATATTCATCCTTCCCCCCACGCTTAAACTAGACATTGCCCTCAATGACAATAAATCATAAAAACGGAACAATAAAACATGGGGAAAGGGCACCAAGAGAACTAAATAGGGGACATGGAGGCCCCACCATCATGGGCCTCATCAATATAAGGGGGATGAAAGAAATCTTTTCGAGTACCTCTAAAAGATGATTCGGTTCAATGATATGCCTCCCCATTGGAGACCATTTAAGCTTCCCCTTTTTCGTCTTCACTTCCTTTGCTTTTCTTCTTCTCCCTTGGTGGCTCTCCTTTCTTCTTCTTATCCTGCTTCACTTTTGGAGACTCAACATCTGCATCATCTACCTTGGCCCCATCTTTGATAACTGGCTCACTCAAATTCATGGCACTTGCGCACATTTTTGGAAAAAGTCTTATCACCAAACACATTTAAACTCACCACTTTCCCATCAAACTCCATAGTTAACGAGCCATTCTTCACATCAAGCTTGGTTTCCGAGGTAGACATGAAAGGCCTCCCTAATAAAATGGGAGCCTCAGAATCATTCTCCATGTTAAGAATAAATAAATTCGCCGGAAATACCAAATCACCAACCTTCACCTCCACATCTCTAACCACCCCCTTAGGGTATGCGTTAGATTTGTCTGCCAACTGAATTACCACCCTAGTGTCCTCCAATTTACCCAACTTAAGATCTTCAAACAATGTATTTGGTATCACATTGATTGAAGCTCCTAAATCGAGCACAGCATTAAGAACATGACCACCCCCAAATGAAACAGGAACCACGAACATGCCCGGATCACTACACTTCTTGGGCATCTTTTTCTGATAAACTGCAGACACATGCTCTAAGATCTTCACCTTTTTCTGACTCCTTTCCTTCTGATTTCTCTTCATAGTGCACAATTCCTTAAAAAATTGTGCATATCTCGGAACTGTCTGAAGGAGATCTAAAAACGGAATGTTCACCTCCAATCTCTTGAAGGTGTCAAAAATAGCATTGTCAGGCTCCGATTTTCTAGACTCCCTCAATGCATAAGAAAACGGAGGGACTGGCTCATAAACAGGAAACACGGGTGGAATATACTTCTCTTCAGGGATTTTCTCTTCCACCTTCTTCTCCACCTCCGACTCTGGCTCAATTCTCTTCTCAACTTTCATTTCAGGCTCTATAGACACCATTTGCCCATCAACTTTCTTCTTTTTCCTCATATAAACCGCACAAACAGATGGCTTAGGATTTGATTCAGTTCTAGAGGACAACTTCCCCGAATCCTTAGTCTCTATTCTCCCAACTGCATCTGCAAGCTGACTCATATGCTTCTCTAGATTGCTGATACTTGACTCAGTCCGCTGCTGAAACTGTTGAAAATTCCCATTCATGGTAGACACTATGTGCTAAAGATTGAATAAGTTCCTCTGTAAACTTCTTAGGAGGTTGCCCTTGCTACTGATACTGTTGCCCTTGTGGTGACCCCCATCTAGGGTTGGGTTGATTATCCCATGAATTGTACTAAATTTGTCCCTGTTGTGGAAACCCCATAGCATTCACATCCTTAACACCTTCAGTTCGACTCAACAATAATGTCTTCACCACGTCTTCTTGACTTGACATCGAGACTCGAAAGCTTCTCATCTACACCACTATTTGCTTTCTTTGCGCTGCTTGTCTCGGCACTTGATCTCCTACCATGAGTTCTTGTGCTCTTAGCCAATTCCTCTATCAACTTCTCTGCATCCCTGGTAGTTTTATTCAGAATACTACCTTCACAAGCGAGAATCCACCATTCGTTTATCTTGCTGAGTTAATCCCCGTATAAATATCTGATTAGCGCTCATCATGCCAACCGTGATATGGGCAACTTCTGCAAAGCTTATAGAACCGGTTGTAATATTCATATAAAGATTCATCATATCGCTGTTCCATATTACTGATATCCCGTTTCATAACATTGATCTGATCTGGAGGGAAGAACTCATCAAGAAATACCTCTTTCAGCTGCTGCCAAGATGTAATACTATTCGGTGGCAGGTGATAATACCACACGTTTGCATTATCCTTAAGAGTAAATGAGAATGCTCTTAACAACAGTTGCTCAAGAGGAAGTGCAGCCGGTCTCATACTCTCGCGTATGCACTGGCTGCGCCGCGTCTTTGATTAGAATTTTCCCTGGCATCCCGTTGAAGTGGGGCGGCAACCGATTCAGCAACCCGACTTCAATTCAAAAGTAACCCCAGGTAGGTAACTCGGGAAGCTGGGTGCTTGTGGTTGCTCATTCCGGTTCGGAGCAATCCTGCGCCTCGATGTCCGAAGTGGGGAGGTGGGTTATTATTACCTCTTCCATTACCGCCATTATCCACATGACCTCAGGCTCATGATCACCCCTATGGTTATTATTATTCATCTTTTCTACTTGATTTCTCTGACTTCTTTGCTTTTGTTTCTCCTGCACCTGAAATATCTTTCAATTTCTGGAACAAAGGGACTAGCAAGTTTATTAGCAGAACGGGTATTGACCATAAAACGTTCCACACCACAAGACAATAATAAAGCTTAACGAAAAGGGAACAAGAAAAAGAAATAGATTAAGAAAAAGAATAAGAGTGCAAACAGATAAACACCGTTCCCCGGCAACGACGTCAAAATTTGATATCAAAATTTGATAGGCTAAAGTCGCACGTCTACAAATTAACCAAAGACTTGGCCACAATAATGTAGCTAGAGCAAGTCCAGGATCGAACTCGAAGAATGATTATTAGTTTGCACAATTGTCATTTGACAAGATTGGGGGTCTAAGCTTGATTTTTATTAATTCCTAAGACGGGAATAAAAACTAAATTGTAAACAATTAAGGAAAAGCACTTGGATCAATTATTTTTCCCGTTTATCATTCAAATATCATCGGTCAACTCTTTTCAATTTTACCCTATTCACTCGATCACGAGATATATTTCAATCTCTATCTCTTCCTTTGATATTAGTTAATAGCAGTGACACACTCACTAATAACCCTAATCAATATTTAAACCTAACTGACACAGTCTAGATTCACAATATCAATTGATTACCGATTTAAGAGATTAAGATCGAGAACACGTTCTAACGTTATTTCAATTAGATACTTGTCTATTTTCTCCTACTTCACAATCCACCATGACACATGCATGGACTATAAAGTTGCTACTTGTGAAACCCTAAATTGACACAATCTTAGGGAATTCTAGCAATAAATTAAGAACCAAGATTTAACAATCGGCCTAATTGCAAAACCCTAGAAATTAATTCAATCAATCAAAAACAGAAGAAAATATAAATAGGATAAAAGGGATGAAAAGAAATTAACCTCAATTGAATTCCAGAACGGTTTCAATAATTAAATCCAAAGCAAAGGTATTTAGTTCTCCATGAAAAACAATAAATCTCTCTAGGTAAAATAAAAGTTGGAACCCTCAAATTGTTCGAAAAGAAAGTATTTATCCTCCACCCTAAAACCTAAATCTAAAACGAAAAGAAAAGGGAAAGGGAAAATAAAAAGAAAAGAAAAAAGCTTCCCAAAACACACGCCTGGGAAAAAGGAAAATAAAATAAAAAGAAAAGGTTTCCAAAATCCACTTGGTCAAAGTCAACAGGTTCCATTCGTGGTACGAGTCGTAATAATTTTTTATCTCGTGCTGAATGAGGGCACATTAGTTCTCTTTTGCACGAGTCGTGCTTGGCCAAAAATCATTCACTGTTGCACTTTTCCCATTTCCACTTTGGTCACTCAAGTTTCCTGATTTGCAATTTAGTCCTTCGAGTTTCCAGATTTGCAGTTTAGCCCCTGAACTTTATAATTCCAGCTTACTCCCCATTTTTCCATAATTACAGTTTGGTCTTTGGATTACTCAAGTTTCTGCAAAACAACCTTCATCTTCACAATCTTGATCCCCTTTTGGTTTGACTTTTGTTTCTTGAAAATATTACATCCGAATATGAAATAAAACAACTCAAATACCCTCGAATTACAATAAAATCTCACTAAATCCTCTCAATACATATTTCACTCAAATTACATCAAACCTATACTAAATACATGAAAATAAAGAATTATAGGGACGGAAACATAGGAAATAGATAGTGTAAATTATGTCATATCAACATGAGTACACTTTGACCAAGTAATTTAAATAAAAAATAATCATTCTAATGAAAATCTAATAATTGTTATTGAGAGTATTATTAATCGCGATACAATAACAACTTTCAAATTTTTATTATGATAATCATTTTATATTTAAATTACTTAGTCAAAGTGCAATCAAGTTTACCAAAATCCTATTTCGAGTGGACGAAGGGAGTATAAAATATGCACAGCAACATTCACGGGCCTTATGCACTGTGTTCAGATTTCTTTTACGATTATAGAGTTCGAAAGTTTATGCTATATCAACTTGTGAATCGTATGTTTGATAGGATTATTTGCTAATAGTTTTGCTTTTTATTTTTGTTCTTTATTGAGCTTATTTGACTGACAGCAGGACAGCAAAAATTTCTTTCTAAACCTGTTTTTATTTATTTCCTCTGATCCATTACATCCCTTAATCTACTAACTCCCTCTGTCCCATAATGATACCCATTTGACAATTCAAAGATTTTAAGAACATTTTTTCATTTCTACGCTATCGTAATGAGCTCCACTTATTACTCTTGGGTAAATGACACTAGTTAGCTGTTTCCTAATTTTATAATAGGGTAGTTTTAGAAATTCATCAGGTTTAATCCTATAATTTAGGAAATGGGACTAACATTTTGGGACAAACAAAAATGGAAACTGGAACTAACATTGTGATACGGAGGAAGTATTATGCATTGTGATACATCATCATCTTAGACTCTGAATCTTAAATGACAATAGAAAATGTTATCTTAGTGCTGTTGATACATAGGTACATTGCAACTGTATGCACTTTTATGCATCTAGATGATGACATGTTGTGTATCTGACGAGTCTGGGTGTTATTATAATTTACAGCGAGACGCTAGGAGAAAAAGGGGTCCAACTAATGTCAAAAGCAATGACTCATATAATATGGAAGAATTTATCATGCCTTTGCATGACTATATTATTGATCCTATAGCTCTGGACATCATTCACAACGGAGCCACATTCCAGGTATCATTGATTCATTGTCGAATAAGCATGATAATTTATTGCTCGTTCTTCTCTTATATTACTTGATGGATTTATCACTTTTCTCGCATTTTTGTTGGTAATCACTTGCTTGTATATGTATTTGGGCCAATAAACTGTAGAGACATGAAATATGGATAACAGTTGTGAAACTAGTCACACAACACTTTTTGCTGCCCATTGGAAGAAAATGGTAATGCTGAAAAGATAAAGAAGTTACCATTATTTTGTGTGCTCCTTCCATCATAAAGAAGCTGTTAATTTGAAGAAACGACAGCCAAACACTTCAAAGTGTGGCTCATTTGGTTGATACTTGATAGTTATATAATTGATGTCCGAATAATATGTTTTTTTTTTATAATCCAATTTGTCCTAGCATTCAGATATTAATAAAAACTCAATGAACTTACTTCCTCTGTCCTAAAGTGAGTTTTCATCTTCTAAATTTGTCCAGGATGCATGTTCATTATGTATTTGCACATGCAATGATGTAATGTGATCATTATGGGTATATATGTATATGTGCTACTGAAAGTGCTCAAGAATCAACTTCCTTAGTTTTCTTTAAAAAAAAAACTAGAAACGGACATTCATTTTGAGATAGAGGGAGTGAAACGTTAATATGCTCTTAGAAAATGTTGATTGATTGTTTAGAGTAATGCATGTTATTATTTTGAATGGCATGCTTCCATTATACTCCCTTCGTCCCAAATGTCCAAAAAAAAAATTGAAATTTGCTCTTGATCAAGAGCAAATTTGAAATTTTTTTGTACATTCATTGGGTCATGTAGTAGTTAGTTAAATTAACTTCTGTGGAGGAATCATTCCCTCCTAGAACCCTTCTTCCCAAATGCTTGAAATAGTGATATTGTCTTCCTTCGTCCTTGCTATGGATAGCTGGGATATTATATATATTTGTGAATGATCTTTTAGATTACGATGATAATCTGTTAGCCTCCACTCAGAGTTGTAAATACATTTAAGAGAGGCTTACAACTTAAGAAAGTTGCATTATTCTTTTGTTTGACATGTCAAAGCCTATGTTACCTGGACTCGGGATCCGGTATCCGACACGGGTACGGATCCTAGTGTCGGATTCACTTTTCCTCAAAAAATTGGACACGGGGACACTGTCCTAAAATTAGGATACGGGTACGGGGATACGTTAATAACAAAATATATTGAGTCTATTTATATACTTTACTTATAAATGAAATCAACTCACTATTTTTTTGCTAAGATATAATGTATAATTAAGTAAAACAACATTAAAACTTGTAAAATTTTTATAAATGAAGTCAACTCACTCCTTTTTTTATTTTTAATTTTTCTTGTCGTATCCGAATGAAAATGCGAGTGTCGGGGTGTCTTGTCGGACACGATACGTGTCGGACACGGGTACTTCAACATATTTGAAGAGTCCGGGTAACACAGGTCAAAGCACTGAAACAGTTTGGCACATCCAGCAACAATGATGTTGGGGATGATGTGATATAACCTCGTAAAGGTGAGACAATGATGTTGGGTATGATGCGATAGAAGTATAAGATGGGAAAGTGAATAAAACTGTGAAAAAAACATTGATAAAAGTATTAGATGGGTAAGTGAATAAAATTCTGAAAAAAAACCATTAATGTAATCTATATTTTGCTGGTAATTATAATTTGCAGCTGAAACAAGCAACACTTCCAATCGTAATCGGATCACGTGTGAAAACTTTCTAGTTTACCAATCTAAACTTTCAAATAGCACCCCATTTGAAATTCGTTTTGTTAAGTACTTGTTCATCAAGTGGAAGTGACAATGATTTTGCTTTAGTTGGTGTCTCGATGTTCTTCTATTAGTGGGTAATATTTATAAGTAACAGATTGCAGGATTGACGAACAACTCTTTTAAAGGGGAGGCTCATGAAGTAAGGAAGTGTGTAGTGAAGCATCCGACCCTTGGAAAATATGTGCTTGATATTGCCAAGGTACTGGAAAAAAATTATATCTTGGATAGCTGATGTAATTCAATGATTCGTTGCTTTTTCCCCTATATAGTGATAGTGAACTTTTCGCAGAAAAGGTTGGATGATATGCTATATGTTGGACTCACTGAAGAACACAAAGAGTCCGCCACAATGTTTGCAAATGTGGTTGGTGCGCAGGTGAATTCCCAGTTGGCATCAAAATCAGTTAATCCTGTGATTAATAAATCCGGTAAGTATTGCTACGTGTTTCCTAGGTGTTGGTGAGCTTGCTTTAGCAAGCATAAAATGCTCAAAACAAATTTATTTCACAACTCTGGTTCCTTTCCAGCATTCTCTGGGCAATTATTGTGACAGTTGAGTGTGAAAAAGTCAAAGAAGATTACTTATATGGTTTTCCCGTTTCAATGAAGTTTGTCAACTATATTCATCTCTTTGTTGGTTGAGTAATATTCCCTCCGTCCCACCTCAAATTGCAAAAAATTATCGGTGCACGGGAAGTAAGGAGATGTATATAATAGTTTTAATTTGGTGTGAGTATGGATAATGGGGTAAGGATTATTACTGGGGTAGGGAATAGTAAGCTATTGGCATTGAACAAAGATTTGTAAAGAATTGAAGATAAAAAAGGAAAAGGAATTGATTGGTTTTGAACGAATGAAGGTGCTAAATTGACTTCATTTCTTGAATACACCTCTTCTGTTCTTTCATTTCATTTAAATAGGATTATAGCTTTTCTAAACTAAGGTCTCTCTGTCCTGCAGAACAGAGCCTCTCTGTGGAGACTTCTCCACCCCAGGTTATAACCAGCACCCTTTTAGATTTCCAATGAATCGTAAATCTGAATTGTACTCTTGATGCATTTTTTGACTTCACAACAAAGTAACATCACAAACAGAGAGTCAGGGCAAATTTGATCTGCTGAAAATGAGAATGTATGGAGCGTACTCCCTCCGTCCCACCTCAAACCGGACTACTCAAAATGGCAAAGGTTTTATACTTCTATATTCAATGGGACCCACTTGTCATACTCACAACAACAATTTACTTACTATTCCTCCCACTCATTCTCTCTCCTAATTTTCCTTAAATGTTGTGCCCAAAAAGTTAGTCCGGTTTGAGGTGGGACAGAGGGAGTATATGCTAGTTGACTAGTCAAATTTTCTTAGTTGTGATCTGTTTTCTTTGGAAAGCGACTAATAGACATCTATATGCCACTTTGCTAGATGACCGTAGAAAAACTTATGGGAGTTTATGAGACTTGTATTACTAGCTTAAGAAACACCCAATCACTACATCGAACGGATTCTTTAAAGGAAATAGCCCCAGCAAACTTCACAAAGGAGGTATGTTATAATCTTTTATCAACTTACTCATAATTTTTTTTGATATATCAAAAATTCCTTTTGCATTTTCTTCGGTCATATATTGTGTTTCCTCCAATACCTCCTATATGTACTTATTGTCTTGATTACTTTGTGGAGTAATGGTTTCATCTTCTTGCTAAACGTTTGGACCCACAGAAGACTGAATTCATGCTGGACCCTGAGATTGCATAAATCAATTCCTCTACTCTCTTCTTATTTTCATTTCTTAGAAAACGCACCAAACATTTCTGGCGTGTATTCTTTAAAACTTTCAAAAGTCATATATATATATATATATATATATATATATATATATATATATATAAATCATGGACTTCACACTTCCGCATCTGTCGTATTCCTCGCAGTAGTCATTGATCATGAGGGAGATCCAAAAGGAACTTCCGTTTTTGTTATTTAGTTGCCATTAAACCATGAATTTGACATGTATTTGAAAATATAAAAGAGAAGAAAATAAATATTAACAAGAACTTGAGAAACAACAAAATCATGTGATTGAGATAATAGCCAATGCACTCTGGACTCAACAAACTCTTGTAGTTGTTACACGCAGTTTATCTTAGTTTTGTGCAGATAAATTTGTGTGGTTCTGATATAATCTCATCTCAGCCTACTAATTTGTAATGTTCCAAAATCTTCAGGCACGTCGTCACGTTTCTGAAGATATAATCAAGAAGATTAAAGCACTTAACAGCCTAGATGTGGAGCTTTATAAGTATGCCCAGAACCATTTTGCAAAGCAACTTAGAATTTTGAAGCAGAAGTTGGCTGACTCCGTGAGTTACCTTATTTATTTACAGTACTATACTCTGCCAATTTATCAAAGTTTAGTGCGTAAATCTCAAATAGTTGGGTCTACTTGTGTGTTCCATTGACTAGTAGAAATGTGATATAATTGCAGGGGATGCAACAGAGCCAATTCGTTAATGCATACAACACCGTTTCTTGGAAAGCCGTTTCCTTGTCCACCTTTTTGCTTCTCTTCCTTTTACTTTTTGTACACGTTAGAAGAAGAGCATCCAAGCTTAAGATATGAATGTGATTCAATAGAGACTATAGACGGGGAGAGAAAAAAAAGCGTTTATTATGTACAAAAGGTTATAGATAGGAAGTCATAAACGACTTTGACATCCATCCATCCATCTATCTGTAGTCAAGCTACTTGGTCCTCATGTTGAATGCCTGATGAGGGGATTTTGTACTCCCCAGCCATGGCCTTCATTTTCCTAGTGTATTATTTATACTATCGGACAGTAGGATCCATCATCCTCTCTTTTGTAACTTCAACTTGTGAATTATAGTACTTGCTTGTTTGTGGCCATTCTATTCTGATTGATGGTTTCATTTCAAAATCCAGTTTATGTCTCTAGCTTGTATCTTATCTTGGGTTCTCTTCCTTCCTATTCCTATTACAGTTATGAAATTTTTGGTCAGTGTCCAATTACTAGAATCCAATGACAAGGCTATAGAGCTTCTTTCTTTCTTTCTTTCTTTCTGACTGATGCACTGCACCCACACCATTTGATTTGATTTGATTTGATTTGATTTCAAGAGCACTGTTTTTTTATCATTAAAAATAATTATTGTTTTTTAACATAACACCCTCGTTGTCGTTTCCCACCAATAGAAGAGACTATACATTTGCACATAATTTAATATGAATCATTAGCTTATGTGGATTGCACTTGCCCAAAAACCACATTGCATAATCATATACTCCCTCCGTCCCGGAACAATCTTCACACTTTCCCTTTTGGGCGTCCCAAAACTTACTTCACACATTTAAAACTTACCTAAAATGGAAAGGAATCTTTACTATTCCCTCCACTCATTCTCTCTCCTACATTATTTTAATACTCACAACACCATTATAATTTACTATTCTCTCCACTCATTCTCTCTCCTATTTTATTTTCACACTCACAACACTTTCAATATAATACTCCCTCCTTAAAATCAGTGCAAACAGTGTTTGTGATCATTGTTTCGGGACGGAGGGAGTATATGGCCTTGACAATACTACAAGAAATAAATTTATAGGACGGTCATAACTAACTGTCATTTTGATAGTAAACTAGCAGTACCCCAGTGCTAGTGCTATGCGTGCAACAATTTTATTTCTTTCATATTCCTTTTCGTATAACAAACATCAATGAATTCACATTTTTAATATTTTTCGGATTTTATTTATAAAATTTTTTTGTAAACTTATCTCTTTCTATATTTGTTGGCCCATTTATCCACCAACACATGTTTATCAATTATTACCTTAATTATTAATTAGATCCCAAAAAAATAAGTTTAACATTTATTGCTTTCAAAATATTTCAATTATTAAGCATAAAAACACACATCACATTGTTTTAGCCATTCAGTTTCCTTATTTTGAAAATAACAAAAAATAAAGGAAAATACCATTTTAAAACTCATTAATTACCAATGGTAACTTGTCCATCCACAATGGAACGAACGAAGAGAATTAAGGAAACTTTTAGTATAAGAGTAATCATCTCCTTTCCTTTTTTTCTCAACTCAATTATCTTATTTCATGTAAATTGAAACTATCAATAACTTTCTTTTATTTTCTAATTATGCATTTTTTTAGTAATCATCCATATCATTTATTTCCTTTTTATCACAAATTTTCTTTTTGTCACATAGAAAATAAAAAACTTCCCAAATCACAAAACACAATAATTTTGGTAACTTTTTTTTTTAAGAATAATTGTGTTAACTTTTCAAAATAACAAATCTTAACTTTAAATTGGAATGACAAACAGTAAATAAAGATACAATTAGATAGTAAAGATGGTGGTTTGAGAAAATCAATCACATACATAATATTTTGACATTGTTATTATGGAGAATCTCCAAAAAAAAAAATTAACAAATTTAACACTAAATTGAAATTGCATTAATTTTTGTCCCAACAATCATTAAATATATAATGAACAGACTCAAAGTGTCGATCTGGGCCCAGCGAGTAAAGCCCAATCCTCAACATATTATTGCCACCACGTTCTCAGTGGGCTAGGCCCAATTATTACTAGGCCCAAGGCCCATCATCATGATCAGTCGACTTAAGCTCATTGTCCGACCTACGAGGTCCCGACCTAGCTTGGTCCGACTCTATGATCCATGTGCTATTCGGGTACGGTCCCGCCCTACCCATCAGTCAACCTATACCCAACAGGCGACCTCGACCTACCCGGTTACGTCGACCTACAGAGTCCTGACGTACTTACAATTCTTAGTGTGACGAGACTCCCTACAAATCAGGAGTTATATATGGATAAGATCTCTATCACGAATCTGTTCCACTAATTAAGGGATTTCATACAATCCCACCACAAATACAACTCTCATCAACAAACTATAAATACAAGTCAACGTCAACCGTTCCAAGGTAATTGCTCTTTGTTATATTGAATACATCTTGTTCTTTATAATATTTAGCTCTCGTACACCATACTTACTCTCACGCCCGAGGGTCTTCGCCGGAGACCATTCCGGCTAGTCGTGGGTTTCGTGTTTCAGGTCAAGGAGCCAAGTGATTAGTCTTGCCACGTGGATGGAGATTGATAAGCACATTTCCTGCAGCATCAGTTTGGTTCCATTGCCGGGAATCGTGCATTCTTGACCTCGAAAGCTTTTTCAACCCACAACCATGGTGACTGCAGACGGACATGTTTCTGATGCCTCGGACGAACCCAACGAGGGAAATACTAATACTAATGCCAACGCTAATGCTGGGAACCGCAATGCTAACATGCCTCCCCCTCCTCCGCCTAGGTCGCACGCAAGGGCGACGAGATCGAACAGTGTTGCTGATGGCAGAGGTTTGCCAGATGGAAGGAGGGAAAAACGACCTATGGCCGAGCAGGAAGCGCAACCTCCTCCAAAGCGTCAAACGGGGCGAATGGCTGCATGCGACAGGGTAGGTCCCTCAACCAATCCCCTTAGCATAAAGGAGATGCTATTGGAGCGAGCTCAAATTCTGGCGGAGTTGATAGCAATGGAGGAAGAGTCAGAGCAGGCCGACAGAAGGTCAGAGAGGGCAGCCCCTTCCCAGGTTTCCAACAGGCAGCCCGAAAGAAGTGTTAGGCAAGGCGGAAGTGCCCAACAGAATAGTGATCGACAGATTGTGCCCCTTATTCGAACCCACATACCAGTTCCACCTGACGACTTGAGGAGTCATCTCAACACAAATAGAGAGCAGGAGGCTGAGTCGGAACTGAGGCGGCAAAGGGAAGTAGAGAGGAACAGGCCTGCCAGAAATAAGAGGTCGCAGTCCCACAGAGGAGAAAGGCAAAGGTCGCCAGCAAGAGATGAAAGGCGCAGGTCGCCGGTTAGAGAAGATAGGCACAGGTCGCCAGTCAGGGAGGAAAGGGGCAGGTCGCCAGTTAATTCAGTTAGGTCGCCCTCTCACAGGGATAGAAGAAGTAGAGAGATAACTCCCCCTAGGAGTGACAGGCACAGAGCCAACTCGAGGAGGGAACCTCACCGCGAGGAAAGGCAAAGATCCAATGACGTCTCCCATGCTAGAGACGGCCCGCCAGATGCCAGGGAATGGCTACAATGGAAGAAAAAGTTTGAACAGTGGGAGGCCGACAAGAAGGAAGATGCTGGAAAGGGCGAACGAGGCGACTTCGATCTTCGACCTTTGTCCAAGGAATTGATCAACCGTCGACCTCCACCAGGTTTCAGATTGCCCATCCTAGAAAAATATTCGGGTGCAACCAATGCCAAGAGTCATATACAGCATTTGGAGGCTACTATGTGCTTTGTCTCCAACGAGGACGACATGATGTGTAAGGCACTTACTAGCACTCTCACCTGGGCAGCTCTTACTTGGTTCAACGGCTTGGCACCAGGTTGCATCTCGACGTGGTATTATATGAGGAAGAAATTTTTGGATCGCTTCTCGACAGCTGGAGCTCGGAAGATGATAGTCACCGACTTGAATAACTTGGTACAGGGAAAGAATGAAAGCTCGATGAGCTACTATACCAAATTCAAGGAGATGGTCGACAAGATTGAGGAGGACCTCACTGACAGGGAGGTAATCAATTGTTTCAGGAATGGGGTTGCTTCTGCAGATTTGGACTACGAGCTGACAGTCCGGACCGTGACTACCCGACAAGAACTGTTCGAGAAGGCCTACAATGTAGCACTGGCTGAAGAGAGAAAAGAAAAGAAAAGTGGTAAAGGCCCCAAGGCTGAGGTCGCTGATAATGATAAGAAGGACACAGCCAAGAATGGGGGGAACAACAAAAATGGCAAAAACAGAACTAGGGCGACTGAGAAAGTGCCCGAAGCTTTCACTCCTTTGACAGTGAGTCGAACAGAGATCATGAATACAGTCGAGCTAGGCCCACCTGCCCCTATGAACCCATGAAATAAGTTCAGAAGGGATAACATCAAGTACTGCGACTATCATAAAGATACGGGCCACACTACGGAAGATTGTATGAGCTTGAAACGCATCATTCAGAGGTGGGTCGATCAAGGAAGGCTCGACATGTATGTGAAGAGACCTCAGCCAGGCGGCGGTGAGCGAGCTACTGGTGGACAACAAGAGCCGAGGCAGCCTAGATTGAATTTGGGCATTATTACTGAGCAAGCTAGCAACACTGCCCTGAAACACAAGATATTTCAGCTCAACAAGGCTCCTCATGTACCCCTTAGAAGCTACATTCGAGACAAGACGATCAGAATCTATCCAGATGAGCTGGCGACTAATGCAGCAGCTAGAGAGCAAGTTCTCGTTATCCCAGGGTCGACGCCAAAGGCCAGATCGAGTTGGACGTCGACATAGGCCAACATCCTTATAGGGTCGTCTCTAAGGTAAAATTTATTGTCATCGATGTGAATAGTGATTATGCTGCTATTTTGGGTATACCTGGCCAGGTCGCACTTGGAATGGTGGCCTCGATCCCCCATCAACGAGTTAAGTTCCCAACGCTAGCTGGAGTCGAATGTGTACGAATTATAGCTCGAGAATATCTTGACAATGTCCTACGAACAAGGAAGAAAAGGGAACTGGAAATTGAAACTGCTGAGGGGTATTTGAAGATGTCAAAATCAGTCACCACAACTTCTCGACTATCTACGATCACCTGCGTGGAAGAGTCGACCTATCGCTCACATGACGAGGTCATAACTGAGTCAACATGTCACTCTGAAGTCACTATGGTCGATTCAGATGTAGTTATGGTCGACCAAGTTTTCATAGGTGAGCTATGCCTCCAGATCGATAATAACTCGGGGGCCACCACCAGTGAGATTTCTGCTGAGCTAGATGACATGATCGTTGAAGAAGCTCCACACTTGGGAGCCTAGGAAAGAGAGAGGGTTCGAGAGATCATTATCGGGACCCTACAGTTTAGAGATGGTCTGGAGCTGGAAGCTGTGGACGAGCTGGAAGCAGTAATAACAAACCCTTCTTATCCCGAGCAAAAAATTCAGATTGGAAAGCAGTTATCAGCTGAGGAAAGAACAGAGATCATCGAGCTACTGAAGGAGAGCAATGATGTCTTTGCTTGGCGAGTAGAGGATATGAAAGGGATCAAGGAAGAGGTCGCTGTTCATAGGTTGGAGGTTAACCCGACCATGAAGTACAAAGCACAGAAACTGAGAAGCTTCGCTCGTGACAAAGAGGAGGCAATAAAACTTGAGGTACAAAAGCTTTTGAGTGCATGTATCATCAAGGAAGCTACACATACCACCTGGCTAGCTAATGTGGTCATGGTGAAGAAATCTAATGGCAAGTGGAGAATGTGCGTCGACTTCACCAACTTGAATTTGGCCTGCCCTAAAGATAGTTACCCCCTGCCTCGTATTGACAAGCTAGTCGACTCTATAGCTGGGCACAACACTCTGAGCTTCCTCGATGCCTATTCAGGCTATCATCAGATCAAGATGCACGAGGATGATGTTGTGAAGACGGCTTTTCAAGCTGCTGGGGGCATTTATTGCTACAACATGATGCCGTTCGGGTTAAAAAATGCAGGAGCGACCTACCAAAGGATGGTGAACAAGGTCTTTGCTTCACAAATTGGCCGAAACATGGAGGCCTACGTCGACGATATGGTCATCAAAACAAAGGCCGGTCTTCACGTGGTCAACCTAAAGGAAACGTTCACCAATTTACGAGCAAACGACATGAAGCTTAACCCGAGCAAATGTGTATTTGGAGTAGCAGTTGGCAAATTCCTTGGTTTTATGGTGTCACAGCGAGGAATTGAGGCAAATCCAGAAAAGATTAAGGCTTTGGTCGACATGCAAGAGCCCATAAGTATCAAGGAGATGCAGCGACTTAATGGAAGGGTGGCAGCCCTAGGTCGCTTTATAGCCAAGTCGGCAGAAAGATCTCTCCCCTTCTTCAAATTGTTGAGGGGGACGAAAATTTTTGAGTGGACGGCCGAATGTCATTCGTCGTTCCAACAGCTCAAAGAGTATCTAGCTACTCCTCCTTTATTGAGCAGCCCGACTGTTGGGGAGACTTTGTTCGTGTATTTATCTGTGGGTGACCAATCAGTGGAAGCTGTTCTGTTTCGAGAAGAAGAGGGGCTTCAGAAGCCCGTGTATTATGTTAGCAAGGCTCTATCCGACGTTGAGGGCAGATACTACAATGCAGAGAAGGTTGCATATGCCTTGGTCGTGGACTCAAGGAAGCTATGAGCTTATTTTTTGGCTCACCCCATTGTAGTGCTCACTAATGCACCACTGAGAAAGATCTTACATAAGCCAGAGAGTTCAGGTCGCTTACTCAACTGGTCAATTGCTCTTACAGAATTCGATATCGAGTATCGACCTCGAAAGGCATTGAAGGCTCAAGCATTGACAGACTTCTTGGTCGAGCTGACGTTCACTAAGGAAGATAGCGAGGTACGAGCTCAGAAAGAGAAAGCTAAAGGGAAGGAAACAGAGGCCCAGCCCGTCATTAGTCTACCCGAGGATTGCTGGAAGGTGTACTCAGAGGGTCAAGAACAAAGAATGTTAGTGGAGCTGGGATAGTATTAATTGAGCCAGAATCAGGGACGGTCTACGAGGAAGCATTGAGGTTCAAGTTTGAAGCCTCCAATAAACAGGCAGAGTACGAAGCGTTGGTCGCAGCCATCGAGTACGCCAAATGTTTTGGGGCGACCAAGATTGTGGCATATTGTGATTCCCAGCTAATAGTCAACCAGGTCAGAGGAGAGTACGAGGTGCTGAACTCTACTCTAATCAAATACTGCGACCTGGTGAAAGAACTGATAAAAGACTTGGAGTTTTGGGAAATTTAGAGGATTGGTCGAGAGGACAACGAATTGGCTGACCTACTCTCGAAGCTGGCTACTTCAGATGAACCACATGAGGAACCTATCTCCTACCTTGAGCATCCAACGTATGAAAGGGTCCAAATTCAGTGCGTGGAGGACACCTTGAGAAATTGGGTTTATGACAAGTGTTGGATCGAGGAAATGAAGGCATACTTGGAGAAGGGCAAGCTCCCTGAGGACGAGAAAGCAGCTCGAGCCATCAAGAAGAAGGCTCCGAGATACGTTATTCAAGGAGACATGATATTCAGGAGATCATACACTAAGCCATTGTTGAGATGCATTCACCCCCAAGAAATCACTCTGTTGATGCACGAGGTGCATAGTGGAGTTTGTGGTGGACACCCGAGGGCCAGAACTTTGACCGACAAGCTGATTACGTTGGGTTATTACTGGCCACAATGAGAGCTGATGCACACGACTTCGTTCAGCAATGCGACCAGTGTCAAAGGTTTGCCAACCTGCCTCACCTGCTTACGAATGAGCAAACTCTGGTGATCGCTACTTGGCCGTTTGATATGTGGGGCATCAATTTGATCGGACCCTTCCCCCCCGCCCGTGGAAACTGCAAGTATGTGATCGTTGCTATAGATTATTTTATGAAGTGGTTCAAAGCAAAGCCACTAGCTCGAATTACAGAGGAAAACGGCATCAACTTCATTCATGACTTCATTTGGTGCCGTTTTGGGATACCTCGAGCTATTGTGTCGGACAACGGGCTACAATTCTCCCGAGCTTTCGAAGAAGAAATGAATTGAGTAGGGGTCAAACATTGGCAATCATCTGTAGCTTACCCTCAAGGAAACGGCCAGGCCGAAGCTGCGAACAAGCTCGTTCTATCTGTACTCAACACGGGTTTTGTTGGTCGACGTAGCAATTGGTTGGATGAACTCCCCCTTACTCTTTGGACAGTTCGCACAACCACTAGGGGGCCTACGGGGGAAACCCCATTCGCTCTTACATATGGATCAGAGGCTATGGCACCGACCGAGCTGCGTTTTCCTACTGCCAGAGTAGTCTTCTTCGACCAAGAGCAGAACGATACCAACAGATTGATCGACTTGGATCTGATTGATGAGAAGCGAGATATGGATTATCTGTGAATGGTCAACTACAAACAGAGGACCAAGAATTATCATGACAAGAAGGTGAAGACAAGATCCTTCCAAGTAGGCGACCACGTGCTAAGGAAAATCGAGGCGCAGGAAGGAGAACTCAGCAAAACAAGTTATCTCCCAACTGGGAAGGTCTCTACGTTGTTACTCGAATTATGAGTTCTACATACGAGCTATGAGTTCTATGTACGAGCAAGATATGTACGAGCTAGTAGTTCTACATACGGGCAATCAATAGACGAGTTAAGAGGTAAAGACGAGTAAACTCTTACCACCAACGTGCTCCCCATGATCTTTACAGTAATTAGGCATCTTCTGACAGAGTTGGCATTTCTCCTCAAATCTACCCAAGGCATGGGTGACCCAATCAGGGTACCTTAAGCATCTAACAATGGGAACTAGAGGCACCACATCCCCCTCTCCAATCATCATCCCGGCCTGGATGTAATTGTTCTTGGTAGTCCCCAGAACTTCCCAACTGATGGGTCCCTTATTAGCCAGCTCGACCAATTTCTTGTACAGTTCAACATGCCAATACGGCTCCCAGTAATCCCCCTCTTCAACAACCTTGGACTCGGGGCTAGGCATGGGGAACTCCCATCCTTTCCTACTCTCCACCACAATTACGTGGGAATTCCAACCACTCACCTTGCTGGGAAGGTTGACAAATAGTTTAGGGGCATTAGGCTTGGAGGGGGTACTAATTCCCATGTCAGTTTTATCAACCTTGACACTGAAGAACTCCCTAAAGACTCTCATACAAGGTTCATAGCCTAAGAACCTACACACCATGATGAAACACACCAGGACCCTACAGGTATTAGCTCCCAGTTGGAGGGGAAAGGCATCCATGCACTCTAAGAATTCATTGATAAACAGATCCAATGGCAACCTCAGGCCAGCCTCGAACTGACCATAGAAGAATGCCACCCTAGTGGTATCTTTGGTGAATGTACTACGGAACTGAGACATGAAGTCCTTCTTGCTGTAAATTGTCACATTGAACTCGTCCTTGTCTACCTTACATAAATCATAAATCATGTCTACCCGAGATGGAAAGTTCTTCTTCCCTCGAAGCGGCCTAGGAGGCACGTAGCCCCTTTCATTCCTCCCAGGCACAACGGAGGACTCGAAAGCATCTACTATTCGAGGGCTGGAAGAAGTCGAAGCTGTAGCTCCCCCTTGAGTCGCCATATCTGTACAAGAAGAAGAGGAAATAGGGGAATCAATCCTATATACAGCTTCAAGAGACCTAACAGACCTACTAAGGGGCGACCTAGATTCCCCTGGAAATCCTTTTTTATTCCTAAGGAAGGAGGGTTTATTGGGACCTCGAACATAGAGCAGAGTTATGTGATCAAGAATTTCATGGAAAAGGTTGAAGGAGACGACTCTTGGGTCGTTCATTTCTAAAGCACCTATGGTTTCTCCTACAGGCAAACCTAACTCATTAAAACGTAAACCCCACCGGGTCAAAATCGAAGAACACTCCTCAACAGTCATCTCTCTCCACACTCCGTTTAAGTGCTTATATACTCTACGATTGACATTGCAGTAGCCATACCAAGCTCCTGGTTCGCTACTAAAGATCCTAGCCATGGCAAAATCAAGTAAAAAAGTAGAAATTAAACCCTAGTACAAAAGGGCGAGAATGATACCTTAACAAGTTGAACAAGGAGGGGTTATTGCAGAAGAGGAAAGCTCGAATACTGTTTCGTTGCTGTCGCCGGAGATATACCAGAGCTTGAAGAAAGTAAAAGTTCGAAAAGGAGAAGGATTTGGGTATTTGTATTTTCCGTAATTGAAAAGGAAAAAAGAAAATTCAAACGTTTAATTCCCTAATTAAATGTGTCATAGCAGTTTTCGAGGCGGTTTCCAAACGTCAAAACAGTAATGATTGCAAAAATACGGCGCTTCCAACGATCCTACCGTTCAACAGTCAACGCCCAGGATTAAGCCACGTCACTATCAGTCCAGTAAACATCAACTCAAGCGTCGACTTGTGAGTCCCTTTAAACTTCAGCAAAATTTCTTTAACTTCCTGGTCGACAAAGTCCACTCAGAAAGTTGGGGGCCACTGAACAGACTCAAAGTGTCGATCTGGGCCCAGCGAGTAAAGCCCAATCCTCAACATATTATTGCAACTACGTTCTCAGTGGGCTAGGCCCAATTATTACTAGGCCCAAGGCCCATCATCATGATCAGTCGACTTAAGCTCATGTCCGACCTACGAGGTCCCGACCTAACTTGGTCCGACTCTATGATCCATGTGCTATTCGGGTATGGTCCAGCCCTACCCATTAGTCAGGTCGACCTATACCCAACAGGCGACCTCGACCTACCCGGTTACGTCGACCTACAGAGTCCTGGCGTACTTATAATTCTTAGCGTGATGAGACTCCCTACAAATCAGGAGTTATATATGGATAAGATCTATATCAAAAATCTGTTCCACTAATTAAGGGATTTCATACAATCCTACCACAAATACAACTCTCATCAACAAACTATAAATACAAGGCAACGTCAACCGTTCCAAGGTAATTGCTCTTTGTTATATTGAATACATCTTGTTCTTTATAATATTTAGCTCTCTTACACCATACTTACTCTCACGCCTGAGGGTCTTCGCCGGAGACCATTCCGGCTAGTCGTGGGTTCCGTGTTTCAGGTCAAGGAGCCAAGTGATTAGTCTTGCCACGGGGACGGAGATTGATAAGCACGTTTACTACAGCATCATATAATATAAACTTTTAATATTTCTCTAAACATAAAATTAATAGTAAAGTAATAATTATTTATAAATATACTTCTATAATAAACCATTAAAAAAAGCTAACGAAGTCTAACTCATTTTAAGAATGAATTGTGAACGGTATGAACCGAGGTATGAATATGGGCTAGTCCGGGTAAGGCCCAAATGGATTGGGTCCTAAACATAATCCATACAAGTCTCATATACGATGAAGGGAGTGGGCTTTCCCTACCTTCCTCGTACTTGCCTCCTCGTCATTTTCCATATGTCGGCATGGACATAGCAGACGTATAATGACCAAGGCCTAATAACACCGAGGAAGGCCTCCCTCCAAGGCCGAGCAAGGCTCCCTTGACGACGAGGAGACCTCCTCGGCTATCAAGCAAACTAAGGAAATGGGCTTTCCATTCTTCTCATATCTTCTCCTCGGCATCATCATGAGCCGACCTGGTCGATGACGAGGAGCCTCCTCACCGGCGCACATGCAGAATTGTAGTTTATTCAATCCTACTCAAATATGGACTGTAAACAGTTATAATCCCCCTAGGATTATAACCATATCTCACACAAATTCAGGTCCAACAAGGATTCAACAATTATATTCCTACTTGGAGTAATATCTTATCTAAATGCATTCCTATCCTACATGGATTATACAATGCTATACCTATAAATACAAGCCATAATTTACATATTTTGGTACGTTATCTTTTGACTCTAAACTCTTGTCAATTGATTTCTCTCTCTCTCTCACAAAACAAATACTTACTCTCACGCCAGAGGGCCTTCGCCGGTGGAGCCCCGACTTAGTTTACGTGTTTGTTCATCTTTTTCAGGCTATTCACTCGCCAGAGTACAACCTTCCGCCGGATTTGGGCTGATCCGAATGTTTTTGGCATCATCAATTTAGTTCCATTGCCAGGAAATGATTCGAAAACACACCATTGAATAGCTTGAAAAGACTATAATAGTCAGAAAATTTATGTTCGGCCGGAAAAGCTCTGTTCCGCCTGGAAATTCAGATTCGCCTAGAAATTCCATCCGTTTGAAACACCGTGCGCCTGGAAAACTTCTGTCCGCCTGAGAATCTTACTCGCCTGGGAATTCTGTTATGCTCATCTCTCCCAATCCTAATGGAAGAAGGACGCACCGCTAGTAACAATCCTGAAAGGGTTCATGTTGAAGACATTCCTATCAATCCAAGGACTGGTCTTCCTTTCGTCAATGGGGAATTGCCTCCCCCACCACCATTGATAGACGGGCTGCCCCCTAGGGATGACTCTGCATCCTAGGGGACGGCCGGCAACTGAGGTGATTGTTGCAAATCCTTCTCGCCTTAAGGGAGGAAGATGACCTGGTAGCCAGACGATGAGGAATGTCGAGAAGGGAGCAACTGGGACCTCTATCCAGCAGATTGATCATAGAACTCTCCTGGACCAACAAATGGAGACCTTGCAACGCATTTATAAAACTCAGAATGCTCTGTTGCAGTTGGACCCAGAAAACTCTCTTGCTGAATTTATGAGGCCCACAAAAACTGGAAATTCCCTCGGAGGGAAGAGTTAAGGTAACAGGCGTGGTAGTCAGGGGAATCTTCCTCGTGGCCAAAATCCCCCTCACCGTGACATTACTGTCCGAGCTAAGTAAAACCCACAAGAAGTTCCTCCTCGTCATAGGTCAAAAGGACATGAAAACGAGAGGAACGTGATAGACTTGAGAAGTCGCATGAGCAATCATAGGGAGCAGGAGGTTAACTCTGGTGACTTACGAGCAAGGCTCAGTCAGGCGAGACATTTTACCCCTCCTCGGCATGACAAGCCTACTCATCATAACACTCCTATTCAACCGAGAAGTCCTCCTTGTTATAGGAGTCTTCTTCAGCCCATGAGCCCTCCTCAACGCAGAACCCCTCACCCCTGAAAAAGGGAGCCTAGGAGGGAATGAACATCTAGACATGGAGATAACCACCAGGAGCTCGAGGAACATAGCCGGGTGAATGGTGATAGGACAGAAGGTCCCACCGGAGCTCTCACTTCAGTTCTGGTATTGATGCTAGAGAACTGCTGATGCTGAAAAAGAGGCTAGATGAGATGGAAATGGGTAAGAAAGAAATGGAAGAAGATGACACAAGTGCCACCCGTCCATTCTCACAGGAGATCAATGATCTACCTCCTAACCCTTCCTTTAAAGTCCCAAGTTTTGACAAGTATGCAGGAACCACCGACGCAAGGGACCGTGTGCAGAGTTTTGAATCCACTATGACCCTCCTCACCAAAGCAGATGACATTCTCTGCAAAGCTTTTGCGAGTACCTTCTCCGGAACAGCCTTGACATGGTTCCGTGAGCTAAAAAAAGGAAGCATTGATAGCTGGATGAATATGAGGATGAAGTTTCTGGATCACTTCGCCATGGCAGGGAAAAGAAATAAGAGGTTGACTGACCTTGCTAACATCGAGCAGGGAAAGAATGAGACCACTCTGAGCTACTACAATAGGTTCAGAGCCATGGCAGACCAAGTAGAGGAAAGTTTGACTGACAGGGAAGTGATAGTGTGCTTCAACTCCGGACTAAGATCCGGACAACTGATCTACGAGCTCTCCGCTAGAGAGCCTAAGTCGAAATCTGACCTGTACAACGTGGAATACGCCATAGCCATGGCGGAGGGAAAAAATCAAGAAAATGTCTGATAAGCCGGAGACAGAGGCAGCTAACGCCCACCAGTCCTCCAATGGAAATGGAAATAAGGGAAAAAATAGACTCGGGGTACAGAAAAGGCTGAAGTTTTCACCCCCTCACCAAACCAATCACTGAAATCATGCAATTGGTGAATCTACCCAATCCTCGTCATCTCAATGAAAAATCTAAGTACACTGTGACACCTCCATATATCGTGCCTTCCACAAAGACCATGGCCACGATACTGAAAGTTGCATCACCCTCAAAAGAATGATTCAAAAATGGGTAGATGAGGGAAAGCTCGATCGATATGTCATGATGAAGGATAACAAACGAAAGAGAAAAAACGAGGATGAAGATGATGACAAGGAAGATGAGGAGGAGCAAACGCCTCCTAGAGCCAATCTCCATGTGGGCCAGCGGTAGATAGCTTTTGAATAGCTTCCATTTTTTATGTGAGAGATATTTTTTGAATAGCTGCTTTTTTGAGAGAGCAAGTTAAGCTGAAGGACCAAATCCATGAATTGAGCAAGGTCTACCATATACCCGCTTGGATTCATAAGGAAGAGGAGGTCATAAGCTTCTCCCCGAATGAACTTGCTGGAAGCCGCGCAGCCCGCGAACAGCCGTTGGTGATAAAAGGGAGAATTGATAATTGTGAGTCCGAAAGACAACTCATCAACTCGAGGGCCTCCCGCGATATTCTTTACTATTCCACCTTTCAGAAGATGGACCTGAAATATAGTATACTGGAGCCTTACTCGGGAAGACTGGAAGGCTTTACAAATCACAAAGTCAGTGCCATGGGCACTATTGATCTATTACTGGAAGTGGGTGATCATCCCTTCCGAGCCCAGACCACTGTCACATTCGTGGTCATAGACTTAGCTAGCGATTATCATGCAATCCTGGGCATTCCAAGTCAAGGAAAACTTGGGTTGGTCGCCTCCCTCCCCCACCAACGTGTTAAATTTTCCACTCATGCTGGGGTCGGGTGCGTGAGGGCGGCCCCCAAGGACTTCTTGGGGCCTTTCGTAAGGAGCAGGAAAATATCTCGAAAAATGGAGGTAGATCCATCGGAAGACAACGTGAAAATCTCTAAGTCTGTAAAAACTACCCACACGAGTTCTAGGGTGAGTCTAATCATTGAAGTGGAAGATGAGGAACACATGATAATGGAAATTGAAGAAAATAATAACATAGTTCTGCTCGTCCCCTAGACAGATCCTATTCTCGTTAGCGGCCAGAACTTGGGGGCCAACCCTGACTTGAGAGTAGTAGAGCTGCCCGACGTGGACGAACTGATGGAAGAGGAAAACCTAGATGTACATGGTGAGGAAGGTAGAAAACTTAGAGAGATAATAATTGAATCTCTGGAGTTCCGAGACGGTCCAGAAATGGAACCCATAGATGAACTAGAAGAAATAATCCTCAATCCTGACTATCCCGAGCAAAAAATAAAAATCGGAGGCCAGCTCTCCCTGGAAGAAAGGGAAGAAATCATCACCTTCTTAAAAAATAATCTAGATGTCTTTGCTTGGAGAGTCATGGATATGAGAGGGATCAAGGAAGAAGTATCTCTCCACAGGCTAGAAGTTGATCCATCTAATAAAACTATCAATCAGATTAGGAGAATTTTTGCTAATGACAAGGAGGAAGCTATCAAAGAAGAGGTGTAGAAATTGCTAAGCGCCAGAATCATTAGGGAAGTAAAATACCCCATTTGGTTGGCCAACGTGGTAATGATCAAAAAGCAGAATGGGAAATGGCGAATATGTGTAGATTTCACAGATCTCAACAAAGCCTACCCGAAGGACAGTTACCCTCTCCCCAGAATTGACAAACTGGTAGACTCCATAGCCCGTCACATAACTCTCAGCTTCCTAGATGCCTATTCAGGCTATCATCAGATAAAAATGGCCAAGGAAGATATTGAAAAAACGGCCTTCCAAGCGGCTGGAGGAACTTACTGTTACACTATGATGCCCTTCGGGCTTAAGAATGTAGGCGCCACCTACCAGCGCATGG
The DNA here is from genome assembly GCA_022495995.1 of Adenophora triphylla var. japonica. Taxonomy (NCBI): domain Eukaryota; kingdom Viridiplantae; phylum Streptophyta; class Magnoliopsida; order Asterales; family Campanulaceae; genus Adenophora; species Adenophora triphylla. The sequence goes on along the minus strand of JAFEMH010004012.1, from coordinate 175,419 downwards.
TCAATAAAGTGTTTGGGGAGCAGATAGGCCATAACATGGAGGCCTACATAGATGATATGGTCATCAAGACAAGGGACGACAGTCACGCCCCCGACTTAGAGGAAACTATCAATAGCCTAAAAACTAATAACATGAAGCTTAATCCAAGTAAATGCATGTTCGGAGTGACTGTCGGAAAATTCCTTGGCTTCATGGTATCACAAAGAGGCATCGAGGCAAATCCGGAGAAGATCAAGGCCTTGATTGACATGAAGGAACCTACTAGCATCAAGGAGGTGCAAAGGTTAAATGGAAGAATAGCTGCCCTAGGGAGATTCATCGCTAAGTCCGCTGAAAAGTCGTTGCCTTTCTTCAAAGTCTTGAAGGGGGCCAAGAGCTTCTCCTGGACACATGAATGTACCTAATCATTCAACCAGTTAAAGAAGTACTTGGGATCCCCTCCTTTGTTAAGCACCCCAGTCACGGGAGAGATGCCATATGTCTTCCTAGCAGCAACGGACAACGCCATAGCAGCGTTACTAGTCCGGAATGAAGGAGAAACACAGAGACCTATCTACTATGTATCCAAAGCACTATCTGATGTGGAGAGTAGATATTTCAACGCGAAAAAGATAGCTTACGCCCTAGTTATATCGGCAAGAAAGCTACGTGCATACTTCTCTGCGCATCCCATCACCGTGTATACCAATGCACCACTGAAGAAAATCCTACATAAGTTGGATAGCTCTGGATGTCTCCTTAATTGGTCTATCGATCTCACTGAGTTTGACATCACATACCAACCTAGGAAGACGCTCCTAGCACAGCCTCTGGTTGACTTCATGGTCGAAACTGCCTTCATAGGTGAGCACGATCCCACTTCCTGAAAGCGCAAAAAGCCTGAGGGAGAAGAGTCAACCATCGAGCTCCCATCCAATTGTTGAATCTTATATACTTATAGCTCTGCAACCAAGGAGAGAAGCGGAGCTGGAATTGTACTGGTAAGTCCCGATAGGGAGCACACCATCCAAGACATCATCAGATTCAAGTTCCCCGCCTCCAACAATCAAGCCGAGTATGAGGCTCTAATAATTGGCATTGAATTGGCATCCTTCTATTGAGCAGCCAAAATTTCCGCCTTCTGTGCTTCCCAGCTAGTAGTCAAGCAAGTGAAGGGGGAATACAACATGCAACACCCCGTACTTACTAAGTACCAAGACATAGTCCTAGACATGACAATAAAGATGGAATTTTTTGAAATAAGTCAGATAGGCAGGTAAGACGATCAAGTGGCGGACATTCTATCTAAATTAGCGACTATCTGTTGGTGTTATGCCCTAGGCCTATAGTTGATAGACTTATGTGTTGACATTATTTATTATTATATGAAAAGTTTATTATTTGATTATTATATGTTTTGCATATTTGTCTGTAATAATCTCCGTCCCTAATTATTAAGAGAATAATTAGTATAAATGTTAATAGATAATCATATGATGATTATATGCATAGAGATGCACATGAAATTTATGGATACTTGTTAGAGAACAAGTGACTGGACTTGACCCGTATGAGATTTATGTCATGGTCAAATGTCATAAATAAATCTCAGATGGTCACTTCATTTAGTCAACTTTTTATTTCCAAGTGTAGTAATATTTTGCTGTTACTGTTTGCTATTACTGTTGTTGTTTCTGTTGCTGCTGTTGTTTCTGTTGCTGTTGTTGTTGTTGTTGTTGTTGCTGTTGTTGTTTCTAGGCATTTTATAGGTCTTATACATGATACATAAGGCCTATAATAAATTTATAGGTCTTATACATATATTATAAGACTGTTTTTGGGTCCTTTTTACTTGGTTTATCCAATTCTGTGCTATAATTGAATTGTCATGACCTTACATATGATGAAAATCATGTTTGATTTTAGTCAAATGATTCTATTATAAATTGTAGAGAGGCGACAAGGGTTTACCAACTGATCGCTAAGCGTTTTCATACATACGCGCACGGCAAAACACCCGCAGATCAAGAAACCACTCAAATGATTGTAAGTTAAAGTTTCAACCTTTTACGTTTTCGGTTTTGTTATTCTATAGAATACTTTTTCATTTCTAACTTCATTTTCATAATATTAATTAAAGTTAAAACATTTATATTGAACATGTTGTTTTTGTTACAGCGAACGCTTAATGATGCGGTTGAGGAGTCGGAGGAGCAACAAAACTCTCCGCGGCGCGTGAAAATATTTTTGTTGGTATGTTTGGCTCGATGACCATGGGAGAGTTCGATGTATGGGAGGCGGTCCGAACAAAACTAAGGTGTTTGGTAAATCCCAACCTTCTCGAGGCAGTAGCGGAGCGGTGGCGGGGGTCGAGCGCATTTTGAAAGACAACTTCGGGAGGAACGCCGACAAAATGAGGAGGAACGCCGACGCTTACAACAACGACTTCGGGAGCGGTTACAACAACAACTTGAGGAGGAACGCCTTAAGTTACAACAACAAATTGATGAATTGAAACGTTGTTGGATGGAAGGACGTGGAAATGACGGTAATGAATAGGTGTTGTGGATTTTAGACATTGTGTATTTTGGATACATTCAACAACTAATAACTTTTTTGTATAATGGTTATTAGACATTGTGTATTTTGGATACATTAATTGTGTTAATATGTAGATTGTAAATATTGATTGGATTTGTGTATTTTTGGTTATATTGTGTGTGTACAGGTTGAATTTGGTTTTTGTGAACGTATTTTTGGGTAAAATGAATTATACAAGTGGGAAAAAAAAAATTAGGCTTATTTACGGCGGTGACTAAATCCGCCGTATAAACCTAGGGACGACTCGTGCCCAAAGGGGGGACGAGGGAACCAGTAGGGGGTGTAAATGGGACGACTCGTGCCATGGTGGACGAGTCGTCCCTATTTAGTTATTTACGACGGATATAGTAACCGCCGTATAAAATGGCCATGGACGACTCGTTTGGATGAGGGAACCTGGTGGGGGTGCAACTGGGACGACTCGTTACAGTGCGGATGACTCGTCTCTTATTTACGGCGGTTACACATTCCGCCGTATAAAGATCACTCAAATACGCCATATTATACGTATGTATTTTATTTATATACGGCAGTGGTATATCCGCCGTATATAGTATATACGGCGGTTGTCCCGACGTATATAGTATATACGGCGATGATTTATACGGGGGTCTATTTACGGCGGCTAGTCCGCCGTAAATACTATATACGGCGGGGCGCGTAGTATTTACGGCGGATTTTAACCGCCGTAAATAAGCCTGTTTCTTGTAGTGATGATAAGTCAAGATGGGATTTGTCCCTCGAAAGAGAGATGTTTTGCTTGGGCCCCTCGATGAGTGATAATGATGAAAGTGTATGGCCATACCCCAATACGATTTGATTATCATTATACTCGGAATCGAGAAAGCATTGAACAAAGACAAGTTGACGAGGACCATGACTTGTGTTCAATATAACATCGTGAGACAAAGGGAGAAATGGAAGTGTACCATTGGAAACGTGAACTCTTACGTTATATTATTTGGGTAGACATAATGGCTTGCTAGAGTCCGCTTATGTCTTATGAGAGTCGATATGATCGAGCTCATTGCCAACATAATATAATCCTATTGGGTCACACACAACTAGAATGAATTGATTAAACCAGAGGAAGAATGATTGAGAGAATCCTGATGTGGCTTAAGACATCGCGCGACAGAACTTGTCCATGGGACTCGTCTGGTCGTGCGACACTTCAAGCCACAGAGGTGTTTTCAGACTAGTTTCCTAATTTGATTAGGAAACAAATATTAATACTAAAGTAGTATAAATACAATAGTCTGTCAACCCTAAAAAGCTAGCCGAATTTCTGAAAAGAAAACACAACATAATTCTCAATATTCTTCCAAGGTTTAAAGGATCTAGCAATCATCAAGTAATCGTTCTTGGTTCATTCGAAGGTGTGGATACCAAAAGAGGGTCTTCGCTCGTTCAACGATCAAGGCCTAGAGTTCGAAGCTTGTATTCAGAATCACATCAATACATCGTTCGATAGCTCAAGAACGGAAAGCGTTCGAGGTTGGTTATTTCTATCTCATAGGACTTTCAAGTTAATTGTATAGAACGGATCCTAGGCTCTTGGGTTTTATGTTATTAGATGCTTAATTCCGCTACGCATGGACCCGTAAAACCCAACAGTGGTATCAGAGCCCCGTTCGTATGGTTAAGTTTGAATTAACATGCTAGAAAAGTTATATAAATCATTTATATGCTCTTTTGCATGTTTTGTATGCGATAGATTGATTGTTTTTGAAACAATATGCCTAAATCATGTTCTATTGATATTAAATTAAATCTGTTAAAAGTTGTTTGCATGATTTAATTGCTCTGTGATTTAGAATTGATTGAAATCTGGAAATCTGTAAATTGTCATCTTGTGTCACGCGACAAACCATGTTTGTGTCACGTGACAAAGATTGACTGTGTCACGCGACAGAACCTGCTTGTGTCACGCGACAAAGCTTGCCTCTGTCATGCGACAAAACTTACCCAATCTGGGCAGAAGCAGTTTGTTGAACAATCCTGCTAATCTGTGAATGTGTTTACAATCTTATATGTTTATGTATTAATCTGGATGCTATAAATTTCTGGAAATTAAGTTTATAGGGCTATGCTAGATTAATTCATTGATTATGCATGCTTAGTTAATTAAAATATGATTTTATTAATTGTTGTGATGCATGAATTATGTGTTCTTACGTGTTAAGAATTTTAGATGTTTAGTTGAAACATTATATTGAAATTTCCTGAATGTTTAGATTGAAACATTAAGATTTTGGTTTATGATTGTTTATGCGAAACAAGTCATATTACGCAAAATTTAAAAGGAAACTGATTGTTTATTCAAAGTGTTGATTATGTTGCAAATCAGAGCTGATTTCTGATTGTGCATGTCTAGGAAAGTTCTGTCGAAGAAAAGATTTGGTACTTAAGTAGTCCTTGTGGCTCACCTATCTTCCTGGGAACTTACCTGGTGCATAGTTATGATTATCTTTGCTGACATGCTTATAATCTGCTTTAAAGAACCTTCATTTAACTTTTAAGTTCTTTATGCCAATTCATGATTAAAACACTTGAGACCATTCAGATAGTTTTGGGTGGGATTGCCATAGCAAGGTACTTTGATTCTATTCGTATGCGAGCAAGATGAGGAAATGGTGGTTCCTATACGTTTAAAGTGAAAGAACTTAATTGGGTTATCAAAATGGTTTTGGACCCAAGGCGTAAGATGAGATTAAAATATGCTTAGACATATGATGTCTTGAATAAATCTCATAAAAGATCTAAGAGTCATATATGTGATATGATTGATGTTTCTACCTAATTAATTTAATTTTGAGCGGTTTGCCATAGCAAACTTGAAATTAAATTAAAGATGGATCTTAGCCCATTAAATGTATATTATGCTTATTTGCATTGGAAGGTGTATAATTTAGTGGGAGCATTTATTTTCATGTAAATGCATTATACTTCTCATATGTTATGTTTACTTATATGTGTTCATATTTTATGTATATCTTTTTATAGAATAAATGACATCAAACAATAATCATCTGTCACTGCGATCTCTCCTTGAGAAGGAAAAGTTGGAAGAGAATGGTACAAACTATATGGATTGGATCCGTAGCGTGAGAATTGTTCTCAGGCAAGAGGAAAAACTGTACGTTCTCGAGGAACCTATTCCACCTGAACCTGCTGCCAATGCTACTAGGGCAGTGAAGGATCAATATCTGAAGCATAAGCGTGATGCTACAGATGTTGGTTGCCTCATGCTCTCCGCCATGTGCAAGAACCTTCAGAAGGATCTTAAACACTTGGGGACAGTTGATCTAAACAATCGACTGATGGAAATGTTCCAAGTTCAAGCAAGGCAAGAAAGGTATAACACAGTTAAGGCCCTGACCTCATGCAAGATGAGTGAAGGACAAGCTGTTGGTCCCCATGCTCTTAAGATGAAGGGCCACATTGAGCATCTTGAAAGGCTCGATTTTCCAATTAGCCAAGAGTTGGCTACTGACATGATATTGAATTCATTGCTTGAAGGTTTTAGTAATTTCATAATGCACTATAACATGGGGGGCATGAATAAGAACCTTTCCGAGTTAGTTCAAATGTTGAACACTGTGGAAACCAATATTGTCAAGAAGAAAACCGATCAAGTGTTGATGGTTAGTAAGGGGAAGGGTTTCAAGGGTAAGGGAAAGGCAAAGGTTGCTAATCCTAAGGCAAATGTTGCCAAACCCAAAGAGACTGCCAAGCCTAAAGAGGCTAAGCCCAACTCCCAAGAGGACGCAGTCTGCTTCCATTGCAATGAGATTGGACATTGGAGGAGAAACTGCACAAAATACAAGGAAGCACTGAAAAAGAGCAAAGGTGTTGCTTCGACTTTAGGTATCTTTGTTATAGATATATTCCTATCTACTTCTAGTTCTTGGGTATTGGATACCGGATGTGGAACTCACATTTATTTAAATGTGCAGGGTCTAAAGAACAGAAGGATGCTTGAAGAGGGTGAAGTGGACCTACGTGTGGGGAATGGAGCAAGAGTTGCTGCATTAGCCGTAGGAACTTATGAAGTTACTTTACCTAGTGGACTAATACTTGTTTTGAATAATTGTTATTACGTTCCAGCTTTAAGTAGGAATATTATTTCGATTTCATGTTTGGATAATGAAGGTTTTAATTTTCTTATATGTGATAAGAAGTTTTCCATTTACAAGAGTGATATGCATTATTGTATTGCTATTTCATTCAATGGCCTTTATATCCTTGATGTTGAAAATCGTGATAATGATGTCTATAACATTAACAAGAGATCTAAACCCAATGATGTAAACCACACTTACTTATGGCATTGTCGTCTTGGCCATATAAATGAGAAACACATTTCTAAACTCCACAAAGATGGATTTTAGACTCACATGATTATGAATCTTATGAGACATGCGAATCTTGTTTACTTGGCAAGATGACCAAGGACCCATTTACCAAAACTGGTGAAAGGGCGGGCGACTTATTAGGCCTCATACATACCGATGTGTGTGGACCTATGAGTAGCGATGCTAGGGGAGGATTTCGGTACTTCATAACATTCACTGATGATTATAGTAGATTTGGATATGTTTATCTAATGAAACATAAAAGTGAATCGTTTGAGATATTTCGAATATTTCAAAATGAGATGCAAAATCAACTTGGCAAAACTATTAAAGTACTTTGATCCGATCGAGGTGGCGAATATTTGAGCCAAGAATTTGACAGTCATCTTAAGAGTTGTGGAATCGTTTCAGAACTCTCTTCACCCGGAACACCACAATGAAATGGTGTGTCTGAAAGGAGGAATAGAACTTTATTGGACATGGTTCGTTCTATGATGAGTCAAGTTGAGCTTCATTTATCCTTTTGGGGACATGCACTAGAAACTGCTGCTTTCACTATAAACAGAGTTCCTACCATATCGGTTCAAAAGTCCCCATATGAAATGTGGCATGGAAGAAAACCTAGTTTGTCTTTCATGAAGATTTGGGGTTGCGATGCATATGTCAAGAAGTTAACTTCTGACAAGCTAGCACCTAAGTCTGATAAATGTGTTTTCGTGGGTTATCCTAAGGAAACCAAAGGATACTATTTCTACAACCGAAACGAGAACAAAGTGTTTGTTGCTCGAAAAGGTACTTTCTTAGAAAAGGAGTTTCTTCGCAAAGGAACCAGTGGGAGTAAAATAGATCTCAAAGAAATTCGAGAACCAGAAAACAACATTGAACCAATGGTAGAGACTGAACCAAGTTCACAAGTAGTTGTGGAACCGGTTCAAGATGCACAAGTCCTTCGCCGAAGTGGTAGATCACGATCCGAACCCAAGAGATATGGATTTCTCGTTACGGAAAGTGATGAAGTGGAGTTAATCGAAAACGATGAACCTACTTGCTATCAAGAGGCGATGTCCACTCCTAATTCGGAAAAATGGCAAGAGGCCATGAAGTCCGAATTACAATCCATGGCTGATAATCAAGTTTGGAACTTGATTGATCCACCCGAAGGTGTAAAAACCATAGGGTGCCAATGGGTCTTCAAGAAGAAGATCGACATGGATGGGAAGGTGCACACCTATAAGGCTAGGCTCGTAGCTAAGGGATATAGGCAGATTCATGGCATCGACTATGATGAAACCTTTTCGCCTGTAGCCATGCTTAAGTCTATTAGAATTTTAATTGCCATAACCGCATATTATGACTATGAGATATGGCAAATGGATGTCAAGAGAGCTTTCCTTAATGGAAAGTTACTTGAGGATGTATACATGATACAACCTGAAGGTTTTGTCAGTCCAAAAAATTCTAACAAGGTGTGTAAGTTGCAGAAATCCATTTATGGATTGAAGCAAGCTTCTAGGAGTTGGAATCTACATTTTGATGAAGCAATCAAGGAGTTTGGCTTTATCAAGAATGAAGATGAACCTTGTGTATACAAGAAAATTAGTTGGAGCGTAGCACTATTTCTAGTGTTGTATGTCGACGATATCTTACTCATTGGAAATGACATTCCTGCACTACAGACTGTCAAGTCTTGGTTGGGAAAGTGCTTTTCGATGAAAGATATGGGCGAAGCTGCATATATCCTTGGTATCAAGATCTATAGAGATAGATCCAAGAGGATGATTGGTTTAAGTCAAAGTACTTACATTAACAAGGTTCTTAGAAGATTCCAAATGAAAAATTCTAAAAGAGGAAACTTGCCAATGTTACATGGTGTATCTCTTAGCAAAACTCAAAGTCCTAAGACTAATGATGAGCGAAAGAGAATGAATGGTATTCCATATGCTTCGGCAATTGGGTCTATCATGTATGCTATGTTAAGTACTAGACCCGATGTCTCGTGTGCTCTAAGCATGACGAGTAGGTACCAATCGGATCCCGACGAACCACATTGGATAACAGTCAAGAATATCCTCAAGTACTTACGAAGAACTAAGGATGTATTCTTGGTCTTTGGAGGAATGGAAGAAGATCTTGTAGTGAAAGGCTACACAGATGCTAGCTTCCAAACCGATAAGGATGATTTCAGATCGCAGTCTGGATTTTTGTTTACACTGAATGGAGGCACTGTGAGTTGGAAAAGTTCTAAGCAAAGTACCGTCGCTGATTCTACAACCGAAGATGAGTACATAGCGGCATCTGATGCAGCTAAGGAAGCCGTTTGGATCAAAAAGTTCATTAGTGATTTGGAAGTCGTTCCAAGCATCAAAGATCCTATTGAACTTTACTGTGACAACAATGGTGCCATGCACAAGCAAAGAAACCAAGGTCACATCAGAGATCCAAACACATACTTTGACGTTTTCACATTATCCGAGAGATATGCGAAAGGGAAGACGTAAAGATATGCAGAGTAGACACTGATGACAACATGGCGGACCCATTAACTAAGGCTCTCCCGCAAGCTAAGCATGATGGTCATGTTAGGTCCATGGGTATTCGATACATGGGAGATTGGGCCTAGTGCAAGTGGAAGACTGTTGGTATTATGCCCTAGGCCTATAGTTGATAAACTTATGTGTTGACATTATTTATTATTATATGAAAAGTTTATTATTTTATTATTATATGTTTTGCATATTTGTCTGTAATAATCTTCGTCCCTAATTATTAAGAGAATAATTAGTATAAATGTTAATGGATAATCATATGATGATTATATGCATAGAGATGCATATAATCATCATATGAGAGATTACAAGTGATGCTCCTAGATGGAGAGGAGAGGTGTTGTATTAATGATTACATGGACTACATCGACAAAAACCAACTCCCGGAAGATGAAGCACAAGCTAGGATCATCAAGAAAAAATCAATAAGGTACACAGTGATGAACGAAATTCTCTACAGAAGATCATTCACCAAGCCCTTGCTGAGGAGTGTCTATCCTAAGGAAATAGAAAATCTCTTAGAAGAGGTACATGAAGGCGTTTGCAGTGGACACCCGGGGGCCAGAACCTTAGCTGATAAAATCATCAAACTAGGATACTATTGGCCGAACCTGAGGTTGGACGTGCAAGCCTAAAATGTGACAAGTTCCAGAGATACTCTGACATTCCTAGACTCCAAGTAGTTCAGCAAACTCTTATAATACCTATGTGGCCATTCGATATGTGGGGAATCGACATCATCAGACCCTTCCCTCCCGCCCGAGGTAACTGGAAGTATGTGATCGTCGCAGTTGACTACTTCTCCAAATGGGTCGAAGCAAAGGCATTGGCGAAAATTACAGAGGAGAATGCAATCAACTTTGTCCATTACTTCATCTGGTGTTGCTTGGGGTGCCACACACTATCATTTCAGATCATGGTCTCCAGTTTTCTAGGGCATTCACAAATGAGTTGAACTGAATTGGAGTCCGGCACATCAGATCATCCGTAAGTAGACCACAATGCAATGGACAGGCAGAGGCAGCCAATAAGCTGGTACTAACAGCCCTAACCAAGAATCTTGAGGGAAGCGATGGTAGATGGTTGGACAAACTTCCCTTAGCCTTATGGACAGTTCGTACAACCACCGGGGGCCAACCGGGGAAACCCCCTTCGTACTGACCTTCGGTTCTGAGGCTATGACACTAGCTAAAATGGCTATCCCTACTATGAGAAATTCCAACTTTGATGACCAAGTCAACAAGTTCAATAGGCTCCTAGACCTAGACCTAGACCTAGACCTAGACCTAGACCTAGACCTAATGGATGGAAGAAGACTAGCTGCTCAAATGAGAATGGTGAACTACAAGTAAAGGACGAAAGCCTACCATGATAAAAGAGTCAACAAGAGAGTATTCCAAGTAGGTGATTGGGTACTTAGAAAAATTGAAGCTACTGGCAGGAAGGCTGAACAAAACAAGCTCTCCCCAAATTGGGAAGGGCCCTACATCATCACCCAAGTCATCAAAGAAGGGACCTACATAATGAGGACTAAAGATGGGAAAGAGCTCAAGCATCCGTGGCATTCAGACAACCTACAAAAGTACTATCATTAGTGTTAGTTTAAATTTTATGTAATAGATTATTCTTGTTAGTCTTTTCCTTTTTTAAGAAAGATAGGATTGCAGTTTGATGTAATCAGTTCAATTAATAAAGATTCAATCTTCATCAAACGAACGACTAGCAAGGCATCAGACGAGGAGCTCCCTCCTCGGCAATTAAGGGATAAATTCCCAACAAAAAATACCATCTAAGACATGTGCACAAGTCACCTTTCCTCGGCATGGGTAGATAAAAGAAGGATAAGCCAAATGTCAGGCCAAGGAAACCCCTCGGCTTAATGATTCCATCGAAAAAAACCGTCGGAAACCTATGTACGAGTCATCTTCCTCGTCATAGATAGATAAAAGAAGGAAAATCCTAAGTGTCATGTTGAGGAAACCCTCCTCGGCATAATGACCTAACTTGAAAAAATAGCCTGAGCGTCAGGCCGAGGAAACCCCTCGGTCAAACGACCTCATCGGCGAAAACATCAAAGACCCATGTACGAGTCACCTTCCTTGGCATAGGTAGATAAAAGAAGGATAAATCCAAGATTCATGTCGAGGAACCTTCCTCGGCCTAATGACCAAAAGTGGGCAAAGTTTCCAAGTGTTTAAAACTGAACGAGATTCCTCGATTTTGAACAATCAACGTTGAAGTACGAGGAGACCTTCTTCGGTTTCCCAAGTTATTTTGTACTTGTGCAAATATACGCGAATAAGTATTTAAGCAATACAATCCAAGCAAGCAAGGTAGTTCATATATCAAAGCAATAAAGAAACACGACTTGAAATTGAGAAAGGACATTCCATTGATATTAAATCGAAGTACCTGGTCCCTACACTATTACATCAAAAACAGGAAAAAGCCTAAGTCTGTTCATCTACAAAAGGGTCTTTGAGGAAGGCCTCCATTTCAGCATCGTGAACGATTTTTTGCTCTCCCCCGACTTGAGTTCCCTTGGTTCTAGGCTCCTAGGCTCCTCGGCGCCAATCGCCTCATCTTCCTCTGTGCTAAGGACCTCGTCCTCGATCCTATCAATGATAACATTAATATTTTGAGGATCAACATTAGGAGGAACCCAAGCAGGCCGGCTAGCCTAGCATCTATGGCAGAAATCACTTGAAGAGCGTTCTCGGAGTAAGGAATGAGGTAGTGTAGCTTGCGGGCCTCCTCGTCATAAGAATCTTGGCATATCCACCGAGCAATCCTCTACAGGTCGAAGGAGATAGACGTGTCAGCCATGGCCCTCCTAGCCAGGTGAAAATAACCATCCATATACATGGTGGCCATCTTCTCAGCCACTGTGTCGTTAAAAGATGAGCTGACTTTGAACGAACAATGGCCTTCTCCTCCCTGGAGGGGATGCTTGCCTCCAATTCCTGAAGACGGGAAGCCGCTGCCTCCTTGACCTCCTCGGCCTCCTTGACAACCTCCTCATTCTCCCTCACCAGCTTGGCCACCTCAGCCTCCTTTAGCGTGATAGCCTCCTCAGCACGAGTTAATGCCTCTTTGGCAACTTGTTTTTCCTCCTCGGCCTGGTCCCTGGCCACCTTGAAGGTTTCAGCATCCTCCCTAAGTAGCATGAGGAGCTCCTCGGCCTTCAACAAAGCCTCCTTGTCCTTGGCCGTCTGATCCTCTAGTCTTTTTCTCACGAGCCTCAAACGACTTGGACTTAAGGGCTTCATAGGATGTAATCGGGGAAAGCTACACAAGCCAAAAAGGAAATTTGGTTAGCAAAATACAAGTATAAAAACAACCGAGAAGATGAAGAAGCCTACCGCACTCAGTAGGAGTCCCTTCCTATTCGTAAGATGGTCGTTGGTGGGCTTGGCTGCCTTTAGCTGATCCACGTAGTCTTCATCGAAAGACCTGCAGAAGACAGCTCGGCCTAGCCTTTGATGGGCCCCTTGACGAGCTTGGAGACTCATGCCCTTGAAGATGGGAGCCTCCTTGGCCTCCTGGATGAACTGCTTGGCATCGGCATATGTCTTGACATGCAGAGCAGAGAGTCTAGCCATGGAAGTAGAGGCTGCCTTCTTCGAGGGACCCTCCTCCTCGTTCTCAGCTCTTGGGCATTTTTGAGCTGATACTCTCTCCCTGGCATTGACCTCCTCGTCTTGAGTATGGCCGACCTCCCAAGTCACCTCGCCTTGAGGAGTTGATCCTTGGGGAATCTCAGTTTGGGTGCCTTCCTCACCATGGGCTCCTTCGACATTCTCCTCATCCCCCCCACCATCGACTTCAATGGAACAGCCGAGGCATCTTTGGTCTACAAGACAACCTGACGTTCAGTGGCATCAGACTGCCTCTTGTCTATGGCCGAGCTCCGAGAAGCCCTCCTCCTCAACCTAGCCAGGACTTGGGGATCAACGGTTTGGCTAGACATCTCCAGCTCTTGCTCGTCAGTTAGAACTGCAAATGTTGGGTATGCCCATTAAAAACCCCTCCTATTACTTGATTTGATTGATACCATCACCTATTTTATTTTATATGGACTATAGAATCTAATGTTTGAAGTTTTATAACTTCAATTTTTTAGTTAAGTCCATTTTTATAGTATAATTACTTAGGCTTGAGTAGGTCAATCTAGGTTAAAAATTCTCTAAGTGTTTTGGCTTAAAAAGGACTGAAGCCAGGTGGTTGATCGCATATATGACCGCACCATTCATGGCAGACCGTAGTATCTTCAATTGTATAAAGCCTGTCAAACCGCACCATGGAACCGCTTGGACATGTTGACCGCATAGAAAACCGCACATCATGGCTGACCGCATAGCATTCCTAACCGCATGACTTGCCAGACCGCATCCTCTCTTGTCCTTAGTCAAATTTAAGATCAAGATCAACTCAGAGTTAACTCAGAGAATTTACCATTGCAAAATTCACTCAAATAAATTCAAATTAGTGACAGCTGGGATATCTCGTACAAAGGACACACCATCATACCACCTTGCCACTAACTCTGTAACATGGAGACAAAAAGGACACGTGCTCCAATTAGACATCAACAGCACATTGTCCTTGAAGCTTGCTCAACACGAAATTCCTACGGCTACTTTTATTCCAAGGCTATAAATAGACCTTGTGATCAAGCCTGAAAATACAACCAGTAAGCTTGAGTTCAAAGAAACGTTGTTATAATCCTCAAAGTGTTGAAGCTCAGAATCTCCAGAATCCTTTGAATCTTCAAACACTTCAAAGCCTTCAAGAATATCTTACCCAGAAATCTCTCAAGCCTTGTAACCACCCATATTCATTAAGCTCTCTCATTTATATTATAAAGAGCTCTTGAATCTTGCACACACACACATACACTGGTTATTGTCTAGGATTAGCTTCATAGAAAAAGATAGTTAGATTTGAGATTGATTGATTCTCAATTTGTATTCCCTTGTAATAGCTACTCAAATCAAATATACTATCTCCCTTAGAAAATCCAAGACTAACCATCTTGGCAGAGGACGTAGATCATTAACGATTGAACCTCTCCAAATATCGTGTCATTTACTTTCTGCACTTTACATTTCAAGTTCATAAGTTTTCTTATTATTCCTTGTGTTTGATCTTCATATCCTTCCAACCGCATTTTGAATTGTGTTAATAGTACAAATCAGCCTAAGCCATTTTCAATCGTGCGGTCGACCACACTCTCAATTTTTGCGGTCGAACACACTATCTTTACTACTAAGTTTTTATACTTAAACTTCCGCTGTGCATTTTACTAAGCTTGAAAGTTGGTTTTAACTTGACCACACTTTCAGCCTAAGTAAGCCAAGGTTGAATTTTTGAAAAGAGTAGAAAATTTTTATACAGCTATTCACCCCCCCTCTAGCTGTTTTCATACTCTTGTTGCACCTTTGGGACCAACAAGTGGTATCAGAGCAAACACCTTTTTAAAATTATTCTTTGTTTTTCAAGCTTAACAGCTTGGGTGCCGATTCGTCATGGCAACTTCAAAAGCTATGGCAACGATTAACTATTCACACATTCCTATGTTGGATGAAGATCACTTCGATATCTGGAAGGCTTGAATGCTAATTCATTTAGAGTCAATAGATGAAAGGCTGGTTGATTGTGTAAGCGATGGACCTTTTGTACCAATGAAAGCCAATCCTGATACAACTACCAATACTGAAATTCCTTAAGTTAAAAAGCTGAAGACGGAATGGACTGACGAAGAAAGAAAGTGTGTTGCATTGGATAGCAAAGCCAGACAAATCATTTCCGGAACCTTATCAGTCTCCACCTATCAGAAGGTTATCAAATGCACGACCGCAAAGTAAATGTGGGATGCAATTGAAAGCTACCTTGAAGGCGATGAGTTATGCAAGGAGAACAAGAAGTTCGAGGTTGAAAGGAAATATAGCAGCTTTACAAGACGACTGAATGAAACTCTACGTCAAACCTACGACCGCTATGTTGATGTAGTAAATGCTTACTTATCTCTTGGTAAAGTATTAACCATTAAAGAAATTAAAATGACATTCCTTGCTGCTTCGGGATCCAAATGGGTGCACAAAGCTACTTCCCTCGAAGACTCAAAACATTTGAATACATGGACTCTCAGTAACTTGTATGCAAATCTTAAAGTTTATGAGTTAAAGTTACAACACATTGAAGAGGTTGAAGGGAAGGGAAAATCACTTTCTATGTTTGTTGTTGATCATGTGGAGAAACCCTCAATACCTACCTCAGATTCTAGTATTTCAACTTCTTCTCTCATCGATATGGATGACGAGGATTTTGCCATGTTTGTAAAATGTTTTCAAAAATTTTGGAAAAATTCAAAATCATTTTCAAAAGGTAAACCTCCAGCAACATCTTCTAGGGTGAGTGACCCAAAGAAAAAGAGTGACCTTGTTTGCTACAATTGTAGAAAGCCCGGTCATATTGCTTCTGAGTGTCCTCAACCCAAATATGAGTATTTGAAAAAGAAAACTCCTCCTTCAAAATTTTCTCGACGAAAGGGGATGGTTGCTGAAGAAGAAGAGAATTCAAAAGAACTTGCGACTTGGATCGAAACTGATTCTGATGAAGAAAGCGATGAGAGTACCGAAGAGGTAAATCTCTGCCTAATTGCTGAGGATGCTTCTAGTGATTCAGAAGAAGAAGTTTATGATGAGTCGCCCAAACAGAAAAGTGAGGTAGTTTCAAAGAAAACCAAGATTGTAGCTGGTAGTGAGGACTTTAGAAACTTTGACCTCACTCCAAGCACCAAAATTGGAAATTGCTCATTTTCTCGACCCATCTTTCCACCCAAAAATGAAACACCTTCAAAAGTTAAGTCAATCCCAAATGTTTCAAAAAGGGTCAATGAGATTTCCCCCATGGATCAAGAAGAGATGTTTAAAAAGGCTGAAGTGATGATCCAAAGGTTTGAAAATGTTAAGAAAGCCCTATCACTATCAACTGATGAAATTTCTCAGCTCAAGACGGAGAAAGGTGTGCTAAAATCTGAAATCAAACTTTTGAAAGAAAAAGTCTGAAGCATGACTCCTCTTGCTGAATCAAATATCACTATTGAAACTAAAATTGCTGCACTCAAAATTAGAAACGATGACTTGGTTGCTCAAAACACTGATCTCCAAAAAGTGATTAATGAGTGGACCAAATCTCGTGTCACTATGGATCAAATACTAGAATCCCAAAAGTCTAGTGGAGAAAAGGAAGGCTTGGGATTCCAAACTAGTGACAATTTTAAGTGTGTCTCTTGCTGTGAAAAGAGTGAAAAGTTTTCTGATCAAACTCATGAAAATCCGAAGGTTAAGCAATCTTATTCAAAGGGAAAAAGACAGGAACCAAAGGCTAATATTAACTTCCTCTATGTCTACCCCAAGAATCAAACTGGGAATGATTCCAAGATGAAAGAAAAGGAAAAAGAGGAAAATGGCCATGATGAAATTATCATGTGGTCGACCGCACCATACCTCCGACCACATACCGAGCTTTCACAAGCAAGGTAAGTGCTCCTAGGAAATCTGTGGTCAACCACAAAAAGAAATTTTTTGTCAAAGCCAAAATCTCTGGCCCAGTAAAAGTTGTGAAGCCTAAGGCTAGTAAAGAGTTTATCAAAACTCAGCGTGGTAGTGGTTTTCACCATTGTTCTGTGTGTGATAGTTATGGTCACTCGGCTGCTGAATGCCTTTTAAGATTCACACCTAATGCTCGAAGACATAATTCGCCTTCGGTAAAACAGGTGTGGGTTGTTAAAGGGTGCTAACCCCAGGACCCAAAAGAATAAAGGGGACCTCGTGCTTAAATGTCTATTTTTCAGGTCCTCTACTTCATGGCTGGAACTTCCAAGGCAAATTCAAATGAATGGTATCTTGATAGTGGCTGTTCAAGACACATGACCGGAGATATCACATTGCTGGAAGATGTCCGTGAAGAAAGTGGTCCATCAGTAACTTTTGGGGATAACAACAAAGGAAAGACAATTGGATATGGAGTAATTCGAAAAGGAAATATCACTATAAAATAAGTATCTCTAGTCAAAGGACTTAAGCATAATCTTCTCTCCATATCTCAATTTTGTGACAAAGGATTGCACTGCAACTTTACTTCAACAAATTGCTTCATTAAAGATAGCACATTCGGAGTCACTTTGATGCAAAGGGATTCGTAAAAGTAATGTTTATATTATTGACTTTAATTCAGCTTGCAACATTACTAATCTTTGTTTTGTAGCAAAAAGTGTGAGTGAAAATAGTTAGCTGTGGCACAAAAGACTTAGTCACCTAAACTTCAAGTATCTATCAAAAATTGGAAGAGAAAGTCTAGTTCGTGGTCTACCCAAAGTAGCTGATCACCACGATAAGAAGTGCGTCGCATGTCAACTTGGCAAACAACCTAAGGCATCTTTCTCCAGCAAGACCGTGCCTTCAACTTCAAGATGTTTGCAACTACTCCACATCGATATGTTTGGACCTGTCACCATCGCAAGTATTGGAGGAAGCAGATATACTCTAGTTGTGGTGGATGATTACTCAAGATATACGTGGGTTGAGATGATGATCTCCAAAGATGATTGTTACAACATTTTGACCTCGCTCTTTAGACAGCTCCAAACTCAAAAAGAAGATGACATCATTAGTGTTAGATCAAATCATGGAACAGAATTCAAGAATAACGGTGTAGCTCAATACTGTGTGACCATGGTATTGACCATAACTTCTCTGCTATTGGAGTTCCATAACAAAATGGAGTTGTGGAAAGGAAGAATAGAACGTTGATTGAGGCTGGAAAGACAATGCTCGCTGAAGCCAAGTTACCTCAATACTTTTGGGCTGAAGCAACTAACACAGCTTGCTTCACTCAAAATTGATCCCTCATCAACAAGAACTAGAATAAAACTTCTTATGAACTTTGGAGAGGAAGAATCCCCAACATAGCCTTCTTCAAGATTTTTGGATGAAAATGCTTTATTCTATACAACGGATGAGAGCATCGAGGTAAATTCGCTCCTAACGCGGATGAAGGTATCTTTGTTTGGTATGCCAAACATTCTAAGGCTTTTCATGTTTTCAATAAAAATACCTTAAAAATAATAGAATCTGTCCATGTTACTTTTGATTAACATTCTCTCCTTGAGCCACATTTGGCTCCAAATGTTGCTGATGATTTTGCTGAGCCTAATGAGACAGGTGATCCTCCTCAAACTACACCTAGATCAGAAAATCACTCAACTCAAGGAAATCCATCAACATCGACCGCACCAAATTTTTCAGAACCAAATCAGAAGTTCCTACTGAAGATGTTCATACAGAAGATGATGCAGTCGAATCTACTCCCATACATTCTATAGAGCCTGTTCCTCAACTCACTTACAATGATGGCTCAAATGAAGTACCAATAGAAGATCTTCAACAACAAACAACTCAACCAGACTTACCTCCAGAAATTCATGAGGTTAGAGATCACCCAATCGATAACATTATTGGTGATTTGTTCTCTAGGGTTCAAACAAGAAGCTCTCACTATGATGAGCACACTTCGCTATTATCTCAAATTGAACCAAAGAAAGTTGATGAAGCACTCCAAGATTCAAGTTGGATTGTGGCTATGCAAGAAGAGCTCAACCAATTCGAAAGATGTAAAGTTTGGTCCTTAGTTCCAAGTCTAAAGGATCAAGGAGTGATTGGTACAAAATGGGTGTTTAGAAATAAGATGGATGAGAATGGAAGCATCACAAGAAAAAAAACAAGGTTGGTTGCACAAGGATATAGACAAGAGGAAGGAATCGATTACGTTGAAACCTTTTCCCCCGTTGCAAGAATTGAAGCTATAAGAATTTTCTTAGCTTATGCCTCCTTCAAAAGATTCAAGCTTTATCAAATGGATGTGAAGAACGCATTTCTCAACGGTGAACTTCAATAGACAGTTTATGTTGCACAACCCCCTGGATTTGAAGACAACAAACATCATGATCATGTTTACAAACTCCAAAAAGCTTTGTATGGACTCAAAAAAGCTCCAAGAGCTTGGTATGATACTCTATCTAAATTTCTTTTAGAAAAGGCTTCAAACGAGGTAAAATCGACACAACTCTTTTCATTGCCAAATATAATGATCATACTCTACTTGTTCAAATATATGTTGATGATATCATTTTTGGCTCTACTAATGAAATTTTGTGTAAGCATTTTGAGAAGCTCATGAAAAGCAAGTTTGAAATGAGCATGACACATTCTTCATTGGGCTCCAAATCAAACAATGTGATGAAGGCATCTTCCTTAGTCAAGCAAAATACACCAAAGATCTAATCAAGAAATTTGGACTTGAAAATGCCAAAGCATACGACACTCCTATGGCTACTGGTAACATGTTAGACAAAGACTTGAAAGGTAAGAAAGTTGATCAAACTTTGTATAGAGGTATGATTGGCTCCTTACTATATTTAACTGCTAGTAGGCCAGATATCATGTTCAGTGTTTGGGTTTGTGCTCGCTATCAAGCAGATCCTATAGAAGCACATCTTATAGCTATAAAATGTATTATTCGTTATCTATATGGGACTATTAACCTTGGACTTTGGTATTCCAAATAATCATCTTTTGATCTTATAGGTTACTCAGATGCAGATTATGCAGCTTGCACAATAGACAGGAAGAGCACTAGTGGAACTTGTCATTTCCTTGGAAATTGACTTGTTGCATGGGCCAGCAAGAAACAAGCTTCAGTTTCGGTTTCAACAATGGAGGCTGAATATATTGCTGCTGGGAGTTGCTGTTGTCAGATACTGTGAATGAAGCAACAACTAGTTAACTATAGTATCCATGAAGGAAATTG
The DNA here is from genome assembly GCA_022495995.1 of Adenophora triphylla var. japonica. NCBI lineage: Eukaryota > Viridiplantae > Streptophyta > Magnoliopsida > Asterales > Campanulaceae > Adenophora > Adenophora triphylla. The sequence continues at coordinate 155,063 of JAFEMH010004012.1, read as the reverse complement.
TCCAATCTATTGTGACAATACATTAGCCATTGCAGTATCAAACAACCCTGTCATGCATTCCAAAACCAAACACATTGACATCAAATATCATTTTCTCAAGGATCATGTTGAAAAAGGTAGCATTCATTTAGAGCATATTGGTACTGACAATCAATTTGTAGATATTCTTATCAAAGCTCTAGACTCCAAGAGATTCATGTTCCTAAGAGGAGAAATGGGTATGCTAGAACTCAAGTAAAAATAGTCCATATTTTTTTAACAGATTGTGTGTTTTGAGTTCATGTTTGAGAACAGGTCAAAAGAATGGCCCATTCCATTCTTCACGGTCGACCGCACCAAGCCTATATAATTCACGGTCGACCGCACATGTCCTTCAATATGTTTGACCGCATAAGTCCCTCAACATGTTGGACTGCATAAGTGTTATCTTATTTTTTCAAGGCTTTCTAGAAGTTTAATATACCGTCAACCGTATGACTCAAAAAGGGTCATGCTCAATCGTATGATTGAAGACATCAGGTAAGTACTCTAACTCTTTGTGATGTCTAGAACTTGTCCATTTTAGGACAAAGATAATTGCACAAGGATACTTTTGCAATTATTTTTCTCTCATATTTCTTAAATTCAAATATTTTCGAGGAAAATATTTTATTTTAAATTGACACCTGTACACCCCCCATTGGCTGTCCAAATGAGGACAAAAGGACTATCCCTCTTACAAAAAGTATAATTATGTGCACTACTCCTCCCTCCATAACCCCCGTCTCCATTACTCCTCTTCTCCACTAACCTGCACAAATCCTTACAGTACTTTTAGTTTGTCCTCATCTCTCTCTCTCTACTTTCTCTCTCTAAAAATGTGCTCTATAAATGGCCTCTTCTAAAATGGATTCATCTCACAACACCTCTAAAGAATCAAGCAGTGGTTCAACCCTATCTAAATTCGTGATAATGGTATGTCATTTCTATCTTAAAACTTTGATTTTTGAACTTCAACAATGGCTGTTCGACTTCTTTCAAAAACGGGAAAACCCATTTGTTCGAAATGCTCTCTTTTTGATGTTGTTTGCTTAAAAACTTCCTCATATATGACCAAGTTACCGTTATAAACTCATTTATGTTGTTTATTTCATGTTTATTTGGTACCTTGATGATTCAAAAAGAAGATTTTTGAAAAACCTAGGTTTCGAGTTTTCAGAATTTTAAACCTAATTTCTGCGATTTATTTGAGTTGAATCATGTTTTTAATGTTGTTTTAATGAAATTCCTACTCCTATAAGCATGAAAATATAAATTTTAACAAGTTTTATGAAAATCTGAAAATTTTGTTCTTCATGTTCATCGTGTTCTTCATATGTTCTTCATGTGTTCATATGAAACTCTTGAAAATATTCCATATTTTGGGTCTTGATTCAAATTAATCATGTTTATACGTTTTGATCTACAAATCTGTTCACATGTATTTTATTTATGTTTTTGCTCAAAACATGAATACGGTCAACCACAAACTTCACGGTCGACCGCATGTCCATGAGATTTATTTGTCCAAATATCTTACTTTTGCCATTGTATATACGGTCGACCGCATTCCACTTGCCTACATCACGGTCGACCACATCTACATACACTTATGTTTTTCTTCTCACATTTCAATATTTTATTTTTACAGAATACAAGTCATTTCATACATGGTTGGGTAATAGACAGACAAGACTTAGCTCAAGATGCTCTTGGGAGAGTCATGCTTAAGGCCTTCAAAGAATCTGGAGTTCTACCTTTCCTTAACATGATGCAGACCATTCACATTCCTGCTCTTGTGGACCAATTCTTTCACTATGCCAGAGAAATTTGTCAAGGATGACAAATGAAGAAAAGTCAAACTGATCAGCACTCAGATCAATGTTATTACATTGGATATTGATTATGAAGACATTGCTCATGTTCTGAACCTTAAATATACAAGGACTGACCCTATGGAAATAGATAAGAAGGATTTAGATGACCTATCCTTCTCATTAATTGACAGCAAGGTAGTGACAACAACTCCAAGGAAAAACTTTGATGAATTAATGTACCACATCAGTCATCTAGTTGGACATTGTTTCTTCTGCAAAACTGGTAATCAAGCCAACTTCAACAATGATCAATGGAAGATCTCAGCTGCAATATTTCTGGGTACGAGACTACATTGGCCCAAAATTATCTACCAACGTCTGTTAGCTAGAATTTTGGAATATCAAAAGAATGAGACAGCTGGTCACAATAAGTATAGAACTCACACCAGGCTCATTTCTCTCATTCTGGCTCAGACTATCAAGATAGGCCAATACATTGACAGGCATAAGGAATTGTAAGATGAAATTCCTAAATCCAAGGTCTTTACCAGGAAACACATGCAAGCTTTCAGAAACAGGTTTGGGAATGAGTTGTATATCCAGTTCTGGAAGAAGGATCCATTTGAAGAATTTGTGCCTCTCAAAGGGCAAAAGAAAATTGAGAAGGATCATGTTGCTGAGAAGGATCAAGAAAAGGAGAATTCAAGAGAAATAGCCAGAAAGGCTAAAGGCAAAGACAAGGCTAAAGATCAACCTAAGAAGAAGGATAGGTTTGCTCATCCACCAAGGAAAGCTGGTGGGATCAAAATTCAAGAGCCAAAACAAGACAAGCCAAAGGAAAATCCACGGTCAACCGCTCCTAAACGGTCGACCGCAGTCCCTAAACTAGTGAAGCTTTCGAAATTCAGTGCCCCTGTTCCAAAAGCTACTAAGCCTAGCTCACACATTCCATCAAAGTCGTATTCTCCAATCATTCATCAAGATTCCACACCAACTGCTGTGAAGGAACAACAAATCTATGACCATTTGTTTGGTGCCTCATCTCAGGGGGAGAAGAGAAAGAAATCCAATGATCAGTCATCTCCTAAGAAGAAACATAAATGTCAGAAAGACCATTGCTGACTTAGGCCTTAAAGACAGTGATGAGGAGCTGTTTGATGACCTAGCTGACTCCATCCCATCTATCAAAGAAAATGCTGAAAAGAAGAAGTTCAACAATATGGTAGCAGATGATGAAGCAAGTATTTGGATCAAGAATCAATATTTGAAGAAACATGAAGAAGATGCTAATATGTCAAATGATGATGCTGAGAAGTCAGGTGATAATAAAATTGGTGATGAAAATCTTGCTCAAGAAAATTTTGGTGGCCAAGATGATGGCCTAAGTAAAGAAGCTGAACCAATCTACCAAAGGCTACCTCTGATCGCACGGTCAACCGTGGAGATCCTGCATTCCTGGCCAACACACCCTCTCCTCACCAAAGCCCCATTAAGTCTCCACAGCTTGCAACAAACCCCAGCCTTGACAAAATCCTTCAATCAATTGAAACCTTTACTTCCATCCATCTAGATAACCAATCACAAATTGCTCAACTCCTCAAACATTCAAACATCAATCATCTCTTGCTGCTGCCCAGAAAAGCCTCCATGCCAAAGTTGATTCTCTTCTATCCCTATTGATTGAAACCATTAAGGGGGAGAGTATTCACCTAACAAAGGCTTTCAAAGATATTATGTCTGGTCATACAGGAACAAGCTCAAGCCAAGCTGCCCCCATCACTCCATTTGCTCCTACCTCTACTTCAGAAAACTCCATTACTCAAGATTTCATCAAGGAAGCAATGAGAAAGATGACTCAAGCCCTCTAGCATGGTTTGTCATCTTAAATGAAACTTGCTGTGGAGGAAATGACTAGAGCAATGGCTTTAGATAAAACGGAAGTATTGGGCAAATTTAAAAAGGTGGATGAATACATTGATACTTCAATTAATGCTGCATTTACGGTTCTCGGAGAAAATTTCAAAAGTGTTGGGCAAAGTATTGGAATTCACTCCAACCGTATTGATTACCAAACTTCAAGGATTGAAATTCTTACCAACTCTTCTAGAGGAAATTTTCAAAGCCTAGAGCATCAGCTGACTGCACTAGAAACTGCCACACATGGAGAAGCAGCTGAACTAAGGAGAGTACTTCAAGCTATTGGTGCTGAAGCCTCTGCATTCTACATGCCAGAAGATCTGCCCCCAGCCCCTGCTCCTCAAGCTGATCCTGCCGTTAACAACTATGTCACCATCCGTGACCGTGACTCTTTTGATCCTCCTCCTCCTCCCAGAAACTAAAGAAAATGAAGACCTGCTTTTTTGGAGAATAAAGATTGATGAAGACTTTCTGGAAGCCTTTTTGTTTTATTGCTTTCTTCTTTTGTTGAAACATTTGAAAGTCTGTAAGATACAATTATTATTCTATTAAGTTTAACATGCATCATTATCCCTTGAAAAACTTTATTCATTCAAACTACTTGTTTGTGGAAAAATGACTGCATTATTTTATGACTCATGCATATAGCTCATCTTGATTATCTCATACTTATGCATGTTTTATACATTTAGTTTAAATGCATTCATGCACTTCATGTAAAATCTCTTGAATGCACGAAATGGTTATTTCTTACTTCCCAATGTAAAATTATTTTATCTTTTTAGGAAGTTAGAAATCTATGACTTAGGCTTATGTATGTGCATTGACTTGGGGCATGATTTACCATTCTTAAATTATTTGGACATGTTTTTACCAAGTATAATGAATTAGCCTTTGTTATAGTAGGTAATGGTCTCAATCAAATAGGGGGAGATTGTTGGGTATGCCTATTATAAACCCCTCCTATTACTTGATTTGATTGATACCATCACCTATTTTATTTTATATGGACTATAGGATCTAATGTATGAAGTTTTATAACTTCAATTTTTTAGTTAAGTCCATTTTTATAGTTTAGTTACTTAGGCTTGAGTAGGTCAATCTAGGTTAAAAATTCTCTAAGTGTTTTGGCTTAAAAAGGACTGAAGCCATGCGGTCGACCGCATATATGACCGCACCATTCATGGCAGACCGTAGTGTCTTCAACCGTATAAAGCCTAGCAAACCGCACCATGGAACCGCTTGGACATGCTGACCGCATGGAAGACCGCACACACGGCTGACCGCATAGCATTCCTAACCGCATGACTTGCCAGACCGCATCCTCTCTTGTCCTTAGTCAAATTGAAGATCAAGATCAACTCATAGTTAACTCAAGAGAATTTTACCGTTGCAAAATTCACTCAAAGAAATTCAAATTAGTGACAGCTGGGATATCTCGTACAAAGGACACACCAGCATACCACCTTGCCACTAACTCTGCAACATGGAGACAAAAAGGACACGTGCTCCAATTAGACATCAACATCACATTGTCCTTGAAGCTTGCTCAACACGAAATTCCAACGACTACTTTTATTCCAAGGCTATAAATAGACCTTGTGATCAAGCCTGAAAATACAACCAGTAAGCTTGAGTTCAAAGAAACGTTGTTATAATCCTCAAAGTGTTGAAGTTCAGAATCTCTAAAATCCTTTGAATCTTCAAACACTTCAAAGCCTTCAAGAATATCTTACCCAGAAATCTCTCAAGCCTTGTAACCACCCAAATTCATTAAGCTCTCTCATTTATATTATAAAGAGCTCTTGAATCTTGCACACACACACATACACTGGTTATTGTCTAGGATTAGCTTCATAGAAAAAGATAGTTAGATTTGAGATTGATTGATTCTCAATTTGTATTCCCTTGTAACAGCTACTCAAATCAAATATACTATCTCCCTTAGAAAATCAAAGACTAACCATCTTGGTAGAGGACGTAAATCATTAACGATTGAACCTCTCCAAATATCGTGTCATTTACTTTCTGCACTTTATATTTCAAGTTCATAAGTTTTCTTATTATTCCTTGTGTTTGATCTTCATATCCTTCCAACCGCATTTTGAATTGTGTTAATAGTACGAATCAGCCTAAGCCATTTTCAACCATGCACTCGACCACACTCACACTTTTGCGGTCGACCACACTATCTTTACTACTAAGTTTTTATACTTAAACTTCCGCTGTGAATTTTACAAAGCTTGAAAGTTGGTTTTAACTTGACCACACTTTCAGCCTAAGTAAGGCAAGGTTGAATTTTTGAAAAGAGTAGAAAATTTTTATACAGCTATTCACCCCCCCTCTAGCTGTTTTCATACTCTTGTTGCACCTTTGGGACCAATAACAAAGACAAAGAAAAAATTAGCATACTTGACGAGGAAAGAAAAAGCAAAAATAAAAATTTACAAGTATAAAAGACAGGACGAGATGAAAGCATTACAGCCGGCTACACCATCTTTCGTTTAACATTGGTCGCCATTTTGTTTGCAAATAGTGCAGTCTTCATGGAAGACAAGGCCGGGGTGGTTCCTCTAGTTGGGAAACCTATTACCGTGACGGGAATGAGGGGCATTGATCTGTCTCTAGGCCCGGGCATAATGCCGGCCTGTACGTAATATCTGGGGTCATCTTCCAAGCTAGACCATCACAAGGTACCCACCTGGGCAAACTGTGTTAGACGGTCTATCAACGCCTCACTCCAATCAGGTCGCCACACCGCCGTTGGCACCCCTGGTAATTTCGAGGGAACAGGAAACTCTCAGCCTTGACGGCTTTCAACCATGATCACGTGGCTATTCCAGCCAGACACCTTACTAGACACGGGATGAATTATCTTGAGCTTTTTGGAATCACTCCTTATCACCACCAACTTGGAATGCTTAATGTACCCTACTGGGAAGAAATAGTGGAAAGCAGACTGACAGGGCTCAAAGCCCAAGCTATGACAAAGAACAATAAAACCAGTGAGGTACCTCACGGCGTTGGCTCCTAGCATGGCTGGGACGACCTGCATATATCCGAGGAACTCATTTATGAAGGGATCGAGGGGAAGCCTAAGACCTAACTGGAACTTTTTGAAGTAGAAGTTGACATGGTTCAAGTTATAATAGAATTCATCTACGTCATCATCATCTACGACTTTGGTACCAGGAAAGTAACTCAGCTTAAATTCATCCCTCGACACACCATACTTAGAGTACAACTCTTCTAACATTGGCTCACCGGCCTTAATGGGCCTAACATACGCCCTACCTCGGCCTCCAGCACTCACTCCCTTGTCAAAGGCATCAACAATATTCGATGTTGAGGGACCACTAGTGCTAGCAACAATTCCTTGTCCGACCATATCTACACAAATGAAATGACAAGGATCAGAAATTTGGACAAGGCAAAGGAAAGACGAGGAAGAAGAAGAACACCCCTCATCATCATGCTAACTAAAATCCGAGGATGGAAGCTTACACAGCAATGGAGGACGATCCAAGGGATTACCATTCAAATAGAAGAGATTGATATGATTGAGAATCTCAGAGAAACCTTGGAACACTACCATATTGGGGGAACCCTCATCTACTCGGTCAATTCTGAACTGACTTGGATATCGTACATCTTCTCTAGGGCTTTGGTACCTTGTTAATATCTCCCATATCTCTCCCAAACTCAACATCAACCAAGGGCCGTCGGTTCACCGATAAACTATAAGGTTCCGGTTATGGTAGCCATACAAGGAGTTGGGATTACTCCTCCAAGTCCTCGCCATCTCTAAATACGAGGAAGACACAAGGTTGCTCAAGAACAAAGACAAGAGTAGGCTAAGAAAATCTTTAACCCAGGGCAACAATGGCGGTTATTCTTGAACCCACCAAGAACATAAACGAAGAACCCGGAAATTATGAATAAATTGCAGACAATTAAAGAGTAGTAAAGCGGTTATACCTTAAATCGAAGGATTGATGAAGATTGAACGAACAAATCAAACACAATGAGAGAATCTGGGCAACGAACTCAAGAACACGAAATGGATGTTTGAATCTTGCTATTTCACTCTCAAACTCAAAGGGTGATAAAAGATTGAAATTGTGGAAGGTTTTTGCTTTTATACCCTCAAATCCGGATTGAATACGGGTCGAATACGGGTCAGACACCATCCTTTCCCCAGCATTAAATAAAATAGTGGTTTCCCAAGACGTGTGTCAGACATCGTGCACCACGCCCCATCATTGCACTATTAACCGACGGATATTGAAGCGACACCTGCCACGTTGATGCCCTTTCATATTCGTATAGGCCGAGGTAGAACACTACTTCCTCCTCGGCATAGCCAAGCTAGGAAGTCGGGGACCACTAAACGGTATCAACTGAGCTACGAATATGGGCTAGTCCGGACAAGGCCCATATGGATTGGGCCCTAAACATAATCCACACAAGTCTCTTATACAGGGATTTCCCTATCTTCCTCGTCATTTCCCCTATGTCGACATAGACATAGCAGGCGTATAATGACCAAGGCCCAATAACACCGAGGAAGGCCTCCCTCCAAGGCCGAGCAATGCTCCCTTGACGACGAGGAGACCTCCTCGGCTATCAAGCAAACTAAGGAAATGGGCTTCCCATTCTCCTCATATCTTCTCCTCGCATCATCATGAGCCGACCTAGTCACGATGTCGAGGAGTCTCCTCCCCGGCGCACATGCATAATTGCAGTTTATTCAATCCTACTCAAACATGGACTGTGAACAATTATAATACCCCTAGGATTATAACCATATCTCACACAAATTCAGGTCCAACAAGGATTCAACAATTATATTCCTACTTGAAGTAATATCTTATCTAAATGAATTCCTATCCTATAGGGATTATACAATGATATACCTATATATACAAGCCATAATTCACATATTTTGGTACGTTATCTTTTGACTCTAAACTCTTGTCAATTGATTTCTCTCTCACACAAACAAATGGTTACTCTCACGCCGGAGGGCCTTCGCCGGTGGAGCCCCGGCTTAGTTTACGTGTTTGTTCATCTTTTTCAGGCTATTCACTTGCCGGAGGACAACCTTCCGCCGGATTTGGGTTGATCCGAACGTTTTTGGCATCATCAAATTGTAATCTAAGAGTGACCACAAACTTTACTATGTTACATGAAAATAATTGCAATTCAAGAACACTTTTTTTTTAATGCTTTTTCAACAAATTTGTAAATTCATATATGAAAGTGACTATTTAAACTAAATACTTTCTCCGTTTTAAAATGAATATTAAAAAAAAAATCAAATTTGGCTCTTGATTTGAGTAAATTTGATTTTTTTGACATTTATTTTGGAACGGGGATACTAAATTGATTTCCTTTCTTTTAGTTATTATTTTTCAGCTATCATATTCATAAATTAAAATATGATTGCGGCTATTTAGGATACATAATATTTTAATGTTACTCACATTTATAAAATTTAAAAACAAATGTGGCGAGGTTAATTTTTTTTATCACACTTGTCTACATATAGAAAAAAAAAGAAATATAATAAAGATCTACATGCAAAGTTGACTACTTCTACCAAATTAAAAATAATGACATATTTGCCCTTGCTAGATGCAGATTACAAATTTGCCCTTGAAAGTATTTTTTTTTTGGAGGAAAAATCCACAACATTGCTTTTATATATATATATATATATATATATGAACGGTATAAACTGAGTTACGAACGTGGATCAGGCCGAACAAGGCCCAATGGATTGGGCCCAAAATATAATTCATATAAGTCTCAAATACGACAAATGGAGTGGGCTTTCCCTACATTTGCTCATCGTGCCTCCTCGTCATTCCCACTATGTCGACTTATACATAGCAGAGCGTATAATGACTAAGGCCGAACAAAACTGCATGCCAAAAATGCATAATCATATAAGCCGAGCAAGGCATATATTAAGGCCGAGAAAGGCCTCCTTTGAGATGAGGAGCCCCTCCTCGGTTGTTAACAAAATAAGGAAATGGGTTTCCCCATCCTTCACAAAAGATCTTCCTCGGCTCACGTTAGTTCGACCAGGTCATATATTACGAGGAACTCTCCTCCAAGGCGTACGTGCTGAATACATCATCTAATCGTGCTTAAATAAGGACTGTGAACATTTATAATCCCATTATGATTATAACCACCTCTCACACGAATTCCTATTCAACATGTATTCTACAATACTATGCCTATATATACAAGCAATAATTCACATTATTTTGGTAATGAATCTTTTGACTCCAAACTCTTGTCAATTGATTTCTCTCTCTAAACACAAATACTTACTCTCACGCCGGAGGGCCTTCGCCGGTGAAGCCCCATCTTAGTTTACGTTTTTGTTCTTCTTTTTCAGGCTATTCAATCATCAATAATATAACCTGCCACTGGATTTGGGCTGATACAAACATTTTTGGCATCATCAGTTTGGTTCCATTGCCGGGAAATGATTCGAAACACCTATTGAATAGCTTGAAAAATTCTCATTCCACTCTCTTAATCCTAATGGAAGATGGACATACTACTAGTATTACTCCTGAACATGATAATGTTCTTGTGGAAGAAATTTATGGAAAAACAAGGACTGTTTTTCCTCTTGTCAATGGGGAACTGCCTCCTCCACCACCGCTGATTAACGAACTGTCGCCCGTAGGCATGAATCTGCGTTCTAGGGGAAAGCTGATAACTGAGATAGTGCAGACGATTAATAGGATAGCAATAAGAGCTATGTTGGCACGACTGGATTCTTGTAGGGAAGAATGATAAGTAAAGATGGGATTTGTCCCTCGATAAGAGAGATGTCTGCTTGGGCCCCTTGATGAATAGTGTTGATGAAATGTGTGGCCACACTCAAGAGATTTGATAGAGATCAAATGCACTTGGATAATCAACATATTTGGAGTCGAGAAAGCATTGAACAATATAATTTGACGTGGACCATGAATTATGTTCAATATGACATCGTGTGACAAAGGGATTGTGACATTGATCTATCAAGGAATCAAGCTTTGATGTTATATTAATTGGGTGGACATAATGGCTTTCTAGAAACCACCTATGTCTTGTGAGGATCGATGTTTCGACTCACTACCAACATAAATATAATTCCTAATGGGTCACACACAAAGAACGGATTGAACAATGACAAAAATCTAGAAAAAGGAATATGGGGCTGTTGCACGGCTGTGCAGATTAAAGGACACGCCCGTGCAAAGGGGTTACACGGCCGTGCATTGTAATTTGCACACCCGTGCAAGAAGGATGGAGCGGCCGTGCAAGTTTGTGGACACGCCCGTGTAAAAGGTTGCATGGCCGTGCAAGCTTAAGTGCACGCCCGTGCATAGCGGCAGATCAGCAGATCCGTTTTGGCTTTGGATTAGGGCTCTTCTCCCTAAAGGTTAGGGATATTTATAAAGTATAAATAGCCCCCTTCTCCTCAGCCAAGACACACGAATTTTAGGGTTTGAAAAACATAAATCTCTTGATTTTTATTATGAATCAAAGATCAAAACATCCTAGATTCAATTCCCTATTAGACATAGATTGTTGAAAAGAGTTTCAACAATCGAGGAACAATTAGCAATCCAAAAAGATTCGATCTTGGTTCGTTCATGTGTGGATTACCTATAGAGGGTGATTGCTTTATCACCTAACGCTTGAAGGCCTAGCATTGTTGATTCATCACAAGGAAGAACAAGGAAGAAAATCAAAGTTTCGTCTACGATTCAAATCTGAATTACGAATTGTGTACGAGAAACAATCTCGCAAACAAATGTTAGTAAATATATATTCATAGTTTTAATATCTTCATGTTAGACGGATTCATGGCTAGGGTTTTGTGTTTATGTTAAATCTTCCGCTGCGCATGTAACCTCAAATCCCAACAAAATGAAGCTTATATTTATTCCAAATTTGACTAAAAGTCAGGATATTGGCAAATCCAAATAGCAGAAAAAGATAAATATAAGACTACTTTCACAGTACCCGTTGGGCATTATAACTGAAATGTAATGTCTTTCGGGCTTAAAAATGCCCCATCAAAATTCCAAAATATTATGAATGATATATTCTATCCATACTCAGAATTTATTATTGTTTATATTGATGATATCCTAGTATATTCAAAAAACATTGACCAACATTTTAATCACTTACAAACATTTTTCTATATGGTTAAACATAACGGTTTAGTAATTTCTGAAAAGTAAATGCAATTATTTCAAACTAAAATAAGATTTCTTTGCCATGAAATTGAAGATCTTCTTTACCAATTAATATTTCAATTGAGTTTGCTTCTAAATTTCAAGATGAAATTAGAGATAAAAAGCAATTGCAAAGATTTTTAGAAAGTTTAAATTATATAGCAGATTTTTACAAAAATCTAGCAATTGATAGTGCTCCATTATATGATCGCTTAAAGAAAAATCTTTCAGCTTGGGGACAAGAGCACACTAATGCAGTTAAACTAATAAAAATTAATGTTAAGAAAATACCTTGTTTATCATTAGCAAATGAAGAATGAAGAAAAATAGTAGAAACTTATGCTTCGGATATTAGCTACGCTGGAATTTTTAAACAATTTAATGTATATAAAAATAAAGAGGAATTAGTTAAATTTACATTAGGAAAATGGGATGATGCAAGAAAAATTATTCCACAATTAAAAAATAAATGTTATCAATAGTCAAATGCTTTTCTAAATTTCAAAAAGATATTTTAAACCAATATTTTATATTAAGAATTGTCTATAAAGCAGCAAAAGAAGTTTTAGAAAAAGATGTAAAAAAATTTAGTATCAAAATAAATATTTGCAAGATGGCAAGCAATATTATCTGTTTTTTTATTTTAAGAATGAGTAGATAAAGGGGAATCAAATTCACTTCCTGACTTTTTAACTAGAGAATATTTGCAGGGATTTACATAATTTTCGGAATAACTCAAAGTTATCGGGGCAGAGGTAAAGGTGAACTATATCCTCATGTAAGAGGCACTACAGGAAGAGGTAGTACAATAGGCAGAGGATATTGTTTTTCTCAAGAATATTATGTCTCATAATATGGATCATCATCATCATCATTATCATATCCTAATTGTTGGAACACTCTCCACTGCAAGTTCTCAAAGAACAACCAGAGATGTTTTATTGGAGGAATATAATTATACAATGGTTGAAAAATTCTTAAAGGAACCAATCATATGCTTAGAGACATGCGACTTAAAATGGTTTGCAAATCCCTTTTACATATAAAATAAATATTTTGAACAAAGAACATATTTTCCTATAAAAGAGAGAAAAAACATGGCTGCATATGAAATAATTCTAAAAGAAAAAGGTTCAACATTTTTTAACCATAAATTTAGGAATAACGAAGCAATTCAAAGTGCTTATGCTTTTTCTAAAGCAAAATTTCTTAAAGTTTTAAATATTTCAGACTGTGGAACAAACTCTAACCAATTAAGGCAATATTTTTCAAATCCTGATCATCATTTTTTCTATAATTATTGGGATTATATTGATGATTGGTTACATGCATTCCTATATAAAAATTCTCAAAGAAAAGATACATGGTTTTTCATGTTTGATAAGGAATTCTTATATGATGATATACCAAATTGGTTTTTTCTTAATTGACAAAAAATTGGTCCTGATGAGGAATAATTCATTCCCAAAGAATTATGTCTCTTATTTAAGAAATATTATACAAATCATCTTCAATTAAAGGGTGAAGAAAAAACATCTCATTTGATATCTAAAGCTCAAATGCTTTTCATGGCTCAATTTAACCTTCCTTGGATATGGGCATGGTCATATTGTTGTGATTGTGATGACCTAAACCTATCATGTCTTATTAGAACTTATTATTATAAATGGTGGGATCAATTTGATATTTCTGAAATTGTTAATGAAATAAATCAAGTATGTATTTTCCTTAAAGAGGAAGCTAGATAAAAAGCTAAAAGCAAATGAAAAAAGATGGAAGATTTGGAAGAAAATGACACATTAGAATTGATCAAATCATAAATCCTTTTGTTAAATCCAGGAACGACTCAAGAAAAGTTAGATTTATACATTCAAGATAAATTTTCAATGTTAATTAACAGAATTCTCAAAGAATAAGAAGAAAATACTTCTTGGCATCCACTCAAAGTATGGGAAATGATAATGAAAATATGGAAGATTATTTGGGAATAGTCTCATACTCTAAAAAAAACATCTCCAAAATGATCCAACCAGGAGATGAAAGAAAACAAAAATTATTGTTAAAGCAAGTGGACATGAAGCATCTTAAAAAGATGATGATAATGCTAAAAGTAGAAGACAAAAACAAGTGCAGAAGAAAAAACAAGACTAGTGGGTAGATAAAGTCAAGTCAAGACAAGACTTAAAGCAAAATGAGGAAAAGACTTAAAGTTGTAGAGAATACATAAAGATGTTGGCCAATAATCTATAGTATAAATCACACCTCCACTATCTACAGTACTATGAACAGTTTCAAGTGACGAATTTCCCATTTTGCCCTCATACATTTGTCCCTTTCCCATTTTGACCTTTAAAAAAATTATTTTTTAAATTAAAAAAAAAAAAACGTGTCCTCGGACACGGGCTTAATTAAAAAAAAAAAAAAACTTGTCCTCGGACACGGGCTTATTCTAGTTCTCAAATATGGAAGAAAAATCAGGGAAAAGGCCTATAAAGAGGGACTTCATCCAAGGGAAGAAGCAAGCTTTCCACATCCTAAAAAAAATATTTCTCATGTGTTGAAAAACCCTTCATTTTCAAAACCTTAAAGTTTTAATTTGTATCTAGATATGAGTTTGCTGGTAGTGAAGAATGAGATTCCTCTCTTCATTCAGATTGTAAGTTTTATTTTTTGTTTATGATATAATGTTTGATGTTTTATGTAAAATATTGCTTGAAATATTTATTAATTATTAGTAATTATCTTTTTTGTCTTGTTTTCTTTATTATATATAAGTTTCAAGTTATTGGACCATTATTCTATTTTGTGAGATGTTTTATTTTATAGTATATGATAAAATAAGGTTAAAATTCAAAAGTTGGGTCTATTTTGTGATGCTTTATTTTATAATAAATTATAAAATAAGGTCAAAATTCATAAGTTATGTATTATGTTTTAATTTTGTCAATTTGAGGTCTAAAGCTACAAATTTAGTGAAGTTATGGATTCATTATTCTATGTTGAGATGTTTTATATGTACTAAGGAAATTTCTAAGATGCCTAATTGTTTTTAGAGTCGCCACCTATATTTTAAAAGGAACATAAGAAAAATCTATTTTCTAAGGGTTAAGGGTTAGATTACGAAATGGAAAGGTGTTAGTGTAGATATCTCAGGAAAAACACGATTTCTAGGGACATCTACCCCATTTTAAAGTCAGTTTTTATTTTTAGAGTCGCCACTTATAATTTTTAACGGAAAATAAGAAAATCTAAGTCTAATTGATTTTAATAAAAATGAAACCAAATATTCGAGAGGTTTGAGGGTTAAATTACGAAACATAATTTAGAGGATCTTAGGTGTTCTAAGTCTAATATCCTCTAAATTATGCTTGTTCAATGGATTATCAAAGGGCAGTTCGCATTTTGGTTACCTAAGTTTGTATGACCTTCGCAATTTGGTTCCCAACTTTGCAAATTGGACAATCTGATTCTTGAATTTGCCATTTTGTTGCAAATTGATATAAAAATTAATGTTGCGTCAGTTTTTTTTACGGAGAAGATGTCATGTGACATGCACTTGACTTTCTTAGGGGCATTTTGATTAATTCTTGAGGTGTTCCATCTTCATCTCCATCTTCATTAATATTGACCACCATCAGATCCTTCACCACCATAGCAACAACCACGGTGGCCCTTCACCACCTCCAATACCATCACCATTATCCCCAAAATCACTAACCTACCATCCCTAGCTTCAATTTCCTTCACATTTTTCTCCCAATCATTCCCCAAATCACGTCAACCCATAAAAAAATACATCAGCTATGATAACGCAGTAGCTGCAATGACGACGATGAGATTTTGGTTCAAGTGTTTGATGAAAACATTTATTGTGAATGTATATAGAGCGAAAGGGAGGCCGTTGAATTTGATTGAAACATTTACTGTGAATTGAATAATGGGTTTATGGAAGAAGAATTCTGGTGAATCACCATTGCTTCCGCACCGGATGCTCCTGTATTCCGGCAAGGTATTTGAGAGTGGTGGTTTTTGTGATGATGGTGGTTGAAGTGACGATGGTGGTGGTTTGTGAATATTGTGGTGGTATGTTAGTCCCAAAGGGGCAACAATGGTATGAAAAATAGCTAGAGGGAGATGAATAGCTGTTTTGAAACTTTTTCAAACCCTTTTGCAAAGCAAAATCAAATGCTTGCTAACTCTTAATTTGATATGACAGGCGCCTCAAGAGTAAGTAAAATTCGTAGTGGAATAAGTAAAGGGCTCTGTAAAAACCAAGAGGAACGCACACACACACACTTGCGAGCGCTAGTTTGGCTTAAACGAATTAGGCTTAAAATGAGGAACTAAGGCAATTTCAACACAAACATAATGCAACCAATATCATCATTCCTATAAAGATCAAACAAGCAAATATAGTAAGAACAATATAAGAGCTTCAAAGTAAATTGCAGAAAGTAAAGGCAAGCAATTTGGAGAGGTTCAATCGTTAAAGATCTACGTCCTCTGCCAAGATGGTTAGTCTTGGATTTCTAACTACTAGTTTATATTAGATTTTTGCTGGTACAGATTACAAAATATCTTTCTCTTGAATCTAAAAACTAATTTCTATAAATAACAAATCCTAAACTATAACCGGTGTATCTCTTGAAGAAGATTTATGTAATCAATCTTCAAGAGGTGTGTGTGTGTGTGTGATCAAGAAACCAAATGCTGTTTTAAATCTATATGATCTATATCATAGTGATTCTTGGGTGTTACAAGGCTATGTTTAGAATCTAGGCTTGGATGTATGAAGATATGAAGGTGTTCTTGAGTTTTTGGAAATCTCGTAAGCAATCTTCAAATTTTCAAATAAGGTCTCTCACTGAAAATCTCAAGCAACTTCAAATGGTTGAAGTTCAGAGGTATTTATAGTAGACCTTTAAAAATTAGTCGTTGGAGATCTTTGTGGATAATATTAAAAGACAATGTGTTGTTGATATTTGGTTGGAGCACGTACCCTAACTAGCCGTTAGACACAGAGAATGTTAATAAGAATATGAGCTGTCAGAAGACAAGTGTCATCATCCGAGAATATTCTTATGCTCAGAGCATCGTTAGATCTGTTGATTGTTCTCTGATTTGTACTTGATCAATCTATCAAATAACTAACTTTGATTCCAAGGCGCTTGATCTTCATATCTTCAAATATTCTTGGTCTTGAGAGTTGAATTGTTGGGGCGCTTGAGTCATAAGTTCTTCTGCGCATACTAGTGAGCTCCTACTAGGGCGCTTAAGATGAAGGTGGGGGCGCACATAATGAATGGAGGGGCACTCCATGTTTTAAGTGGCGCTCTATTGTAACATGACTTCAATAAAGAGCTCTTAAAACTAAGTGACATATCCTATTACAAAGCATATTCTGTGAAATGGACTATCTAGCAAATGAAGTATAAATATTTCTTACATAGGGTTCTAAAGTCCATAAAATAAACAAGGTGATGGTAACAATCATATCTAACATAGATTTTAGGAGTATACTGGCCAGCATACCCAACATGGTGGTTGACTTGGTTGATTATGGATGGGTGGTGGCTAACTCTGGTGGGGGACCGATAGGGAATAAGACAGGGAGATGCCACGGGGAAAGGGAGGGGGATTATGTAAATATATATGTCTGCATTTTGGGCCTTCACATTATGTTAAATACATTTAAGGATATTGAAGATCATTTATTGTTTTCTTGCCCTGTGAATTAACCAAAATGGCCCCTTAAAAAGTCATGTGCATGACACATGACACCTTCTCCGTCAAAAAACTAATCAAAGTTAGTTTTTATATCAATTTGCAACAAAATGGCAAACTCATGAATCATATTGTCCATTTTTCAAATTAGGAATCAAATTGCGAAGGTTATACAAACTTAGGTAACCAAATTGCGAATCGTCCATTATCAAATAAGAGGTTTTAGGGATAGTTGAAATGTTAGGGAGGAAATTAATGGTTTACTTCAATAATGTGAAGTAATCTTAAAAAAGACTCCCTTCTAATAGGGATTACATGCAAAGGGGTAGGAAAACTAATAAACAAATAAAATCTTAAAAGATAATTACCTAGTTTTAGTAGACTTCCGTGAATGCCATTCAATGCTGCCTTCTTGTTCAAAGCTTACTTGAAAAAGAGAGGCTTTGTGAGAGTATGTTTGTTTAGAGAGGGAGAGAGAAAGAGACTTAAGATTGGGAGTTGGAACCTTGGGGAGTTGAAAGTTACTCATTCAAAGGAGCTTGAGGGCTCCTTTTATAGGATAAGAGGGGTGAATATTTGTCAATAAGGACAACTTGCCCCGGATCAAGCTGGGAGTAATGGAGATGGGGATTACTAGTCACAAAATAGAGATATATTTGGAGGAAAATCAGCTACAAGATGTGAAACTCACGTGAGTCGCGTATAAGGGATCAAGCTCATGCGAATTTCAGAGTAGAGGCGTGACTCGCCCGAATTTGAGGTGAGGACAAAAGACATAAATGACTCTAAGAGTTAACTCTGTTATTTAATTCAGTCCAAAACAAATAGGATCAGTTAGGAACTTAACGTAATAGACAAAAATTAACGAAAAATAGTAAAATAAGATAAGTGAGAGATCCCGTATGCAATCGAGGGTGAGAGGTCTAAGGTAGGCTGTCTACAGAACCCCTCGACGGCTTGGATTGCGTTGCAAAATGCACCAATGATAGAACAAACATCTGCCTTATTCACCGAGAGAGAAAGACTCGATAAGAAGAAGAGTAGTGAGAGAGACACATCATGTGTAGGTGATTTGCTTGATTTAAAGATGTAGTCGGACGCTAGGGGACTCATTCCGATTGAGGATGTGGCTGGATGCCATTGGGACTCACTCCAATTATTGTGGTATTGAATGTTGGGTGACTCATTCCTTTATCTTTAATGTGGATGCCAGGGGACTCACTCCATTTTGTTACAGCTAGATGCCAGGGGACCCATTCCAGTTACTGAGGTGGATACCAAGGGGACCTACTCCATTAGTAGATGCAGTCGGATGTCGGGGGACTCATTTGATTGTTGCAGTGGATGTCAATGGGACTCACTCCATTTGTAGATGTGGTCGGATGCTGGGGACTCATTCTCATTGATGAAGTGAATGCCAAGGGGACTTACTCGGTTTGTAGATACAATTGGATGCAAGGGGACTCATTTCGATTGTTGCGGTGGATTCTAAGGCTCCAGTAGATGTGGTCAGATGATAGGGGACTCATTTCGTTTGATGCGGTGGATGCCAAGGAGACTCACTCCGATACTAGTTGCGGTTCGATGCAAGGGACTCATATCGATTTGCTGCGGTGGATGCCAGAGGACTCACTACGGTTCTAGATGCGGTCGGATGCCAGGGGACTCATTTCGATTGTTGCGGAGGATGCTAATAGGACTCACTCCATTTGTAGATACGGTCTGATGCCATGGGACTCATTCCGATTGCTGAGGTGGATGCCTAGGGCAATATGTCCATTTGTAGATGCGTTCGAATGCTAGAGAACTCATTCTGATTGTTGTGGTGGATGCCAAGGGGACTCACTCCATTTGTAGATGCGGTCGGATGTCGGGGGACTAATTTTGATTGCTGCGATGAATGCTAAGTGGACTCACTCATTTTATTGCGTAGTGTTTGTAACGGATGTAACCGTTGAGTTAACGCTTTCCATTAAAATTTGAATTGCCATGAATTTCTTATCTTTTGTAACCGATTTAACATTATTAACTCAAATTTAGATTTTGTGAGATCTAAGGAGTGTATGAGAAGTTGTGTTGTTGACTGATGTCAAGTCAAAAATCATCTGATTTTGATGTTGCTGGCGAAACAGCTAATCCGATACTAGTTGGGGAGTTGTGCAGTTTGACTGATGTGAGAGAAGTTGTTAGAGAAACTGGTCGAGCTGCTTGTGGCTTTGACCAAATTGCAGATAAGTTGGTCGGGACTGTAATTGTCATGGCCAGAATCACAAGTGATATCCAAGGTGATAACAGCACCAACGATAGCACTTAAGATAGCACACACACACTTCAAAAATAAAAACAATTTTGTAAAAGAGATTGCAGCGGAATAATGACACCAAAATTGTTTTTCTCAAGTTATATAAATAATATAACTTGAGGATGCCTCTTAGGCAAGACTTTATCACTTTATAAAAAGAATTACACAAAGCCGAAATGTTCCCTAAGACTAATACAATATAATCTCTATGGAACAAGAGATAAAGAACGGAATCCAATCCTAGCCTACACACAACTTGATACCAAGGTAATCAAGTGCATAATTACAAGGGAGGATGGATGAAACGAACCAAACAAAGAACTCTATCTCTTTATGCTTCGAAGGTGTGTATAATTGGTAAATCTTGGCATATCTTCAAATGAATCCTTCCAAGCATATTTATAGTCTTCAATTACTTGAAGGCTACTCAAATAATCAGCCTTGGGGCTATCTTGGACGTTGAGGGAGAGTGGGGAAGTGGTTGGTGTGTTCCTCAATTTAAGCGCCCACCTTCCTCAATTATAGCAACCGTGTGCTTGATCTCCAAGCTCATGCTTCAACGCCTTGTACTCCCAAGCTTTCTCCATGTTGTACACTCTTTGAATCAGCAAAAACTCCTTTGAATAAGTCTTCCCACATTTTTAATGTTGTTGACACAAAGTGGCTCTTGGAACGGTTTATGCATAAAATGTTATTTATGCATAAATCTTTCTTTTCCAAATTCCTCCATGTTTCTAGCTCATTCTCCAATCATATTGCAACCTAAAATATGGACATACACTATATACTATACAGATTATATTAGCACATTAGTACATAAATTAATAATCAAGAAATGTACAACTACTTAAATTCCAGCACAGGAAATCATCTGAGATATCATCTGGAATCTGGGAAATCATTCAGGATATCACCTGCGTTTTACACTAACAATCTCCCCCTTAGTTGGATATTTCTTCTCAAACCTAATGTGCTGCTTACCTGCAATTTGTCAGTTCATAACAAGATACACAGATCATAGAAACAGATTATAACATCTCCACGAAAATTAACTCCCCCTTAATCAAGGAGCTAATCTAAACAATGATTTATCAAAAGAAACTAATTTATTTCAAACTTAAAAAAATTTCAAAATAAACTAAGTTAAAACAAAAACCATAAACAATTGTAGCAAAATAACATCCAAGCAAAAACTACCTAACAGATTAGTGTTTTAAGAACATACCATCTAATGTGTTTTTGCAACCAAAATAAACAAAATAAAAAGTAAATTATTTAGGAACCACATCACCAAATAAAAAGAATTTTTTTAGGACACCACAAACCAAATCCACCAACACAGTAGTGGCAACATCAACCTTCAGGTTCAACAACCTTCAGTTATTCAGCTTTCTTCTTCTTCAAACTCCTCTTCTTCTTCTTCCTCCTGGTCTCCATCCCTATCACCTCCACCATCACTTGGGCCAGCACTAGTGGTAGCACCTGCAGTAGCACCAGCTCCAGAAGCTGTAGCAGCAGCACATCTTCTCCCTGTTTGGGAAGAAATTTTATCAATAAAAGTATCAGTTGCCTGCTTAAGCTTGACCCACCCATCAACGAGTTCTCCAATAGCACTTAATTGTTTGTGCAAGAAATTCAGCACTGTCGTCTTTGGGATTGATGGAGAAGTGTTGCCCAGAAGATTGATCATATTAGACAGAATACTTGCAGCATCTGTTCCTGCAAAAGTATTAGGGGTAACACCTGGGGAAGCACTTGGGATATCACGTGAGATAGTACCAGGAAGAACAGAGGCAGAACTAACAGTTTCATCAGATTTTTTCCAAGGAAGGTCTTTTGTATACCTGTTATCCTTTTTCAGTTGAGGATCTATGGTATAATACTCAGGTTCAGAGGTGAAAGTATCAGAGGCTTCAATAGGTAGGGATTGAAAGATTAAAACTTTGAAGATCAAAGAAGGATAAGGGAAAAAGGAAATGTTTATTTCTTTTTTTCTACCCCATGAAGCTAAGTGTTTGAACACTAATATTCCAAAGTTAATCCTATGATTTTTTCCCAATCTGTACAAAACATTAGCATGCTCCAAGGTAACAATAGGTTCATTTGTAGTAGGGAGCCAATTAAAAATGCAAAGCTTGTGAAGCACCGAGTACAGAGAGGTAAGCCTAGAAGCATGAAGCTTTTCCTTTAAAGGCCAGGACTGGATTTTGTTGTGGGTGAGGACCTTAACCATTTCATCTCGATTAACCCTAATGCTCTCATCATCTACATTTAGGAGTCCTAGAACCTTGTTAATGATGGCTGGAGTAAAAGAATAAACCTTACCCCACACAAAGACATTTTCAAATTTCTCAGACCCTTCATTATCCAAATCAGCATGTAGGTTAGCAAAAAAGTTTCTCACCACACTCAATAAAAACTGAGGCATGATTATTTGCCTTAAAGAAATTCCTGTCCTTTAAAAATTGAACCATCCCTTCCTTTTCTAACTGGACCTCATCAATATGCTTTTCTTTTAACAATTTGTTACTTAAATTGTTAAGCCAAAACTCCATGTTTTCCTTCTTAAAAAATTCCAAAGTAAGAAAAGGTTTTGGAATAGCATTATTCTCTTCAGTATGAACAAACTCATCACCAGAAAATTCATTATCACTCGAAACAGATTTTGTAGGAACAGAGGAGGGGGCAGTTGTTACCTCAGATGATATCTTCTTCTTGGTAGCACCCTTGGTAGTACTCACTGAAACCTTGCCTTTGGCCTTTTTCTTTTGAAAATAAGACAGAGTTTCCTCCTCTTCAGCATCCACCCAGGCATCAAAAGAGTCTTCAGAATGTTCCTTCTCTTTGTTGACATTAAAATTCTCTTCACTTTCACATGAGGAGATGACGTTTCCATTGAACTTTCTGAAACTTCAACCGGATCAGAGGTAGTATTTGATGTAGCCTTGGACCTTATTGACCTGATTCGATTAGAGGACCTCCTCTTTGCTACTTGAGGAGACAATTTGCTGAGGGAGCTTTTCTTTTCCTCTTCTCTTTAGGTTCGGCTGGGATGAGAGTAACCTTGGGAATGCCTTGATCAAAGGATGAAACTGGGGCAGCAGTTGGAACTACAACCATTATGGGAGGAGAAGAGGCTGGTGTAATCATGGGTAACATCTCCATGGCTACACGACAGGCTGCACTAGGTGCAATGCTAGGAGAGATGTCCATTTGGTCGGTGTTTGAGGGTTCGGTGTTGGTTTTGGAAGGAGAAGCCATGGATGGATTTTGGAAATTTTTTGAAAGCGTATTTTGACCTAGGTTAGGAGAGAGAGAGACGACGCTGAAACGGGTTAAAAAGAGGAGAGAGAGACGGTTACATAGAGATAAAAGGAGTTAGAGAGAAAATAGGGAGATTAAAGAGGAAGAAGTGGATAGGGAACAAAGGATTTTAATTGATTTGACATGTTAAAACTCATCCCATCTTAAACCCTATAAACCCTCTCAATATCCCTACATTAAAAAAACTCCTAATTAACCTTAGCCACTCATTCTTATTTACCCCAACAAACCAAAATAACAACCGCCTGGCTGTTTTTTTTTAAAAATAAAATAAAGTAAAACGAAAATAATAGAAAAGAAATAATAAGTAAACAAAATTTTTGTAACTATATCCGAAAATTATGAGAACAAAAATCAACATAATAAGGATTAGTTACTCTACAAGGTTTACTCAAAATAAAGAAAACTTGTTAAAGACGTTTTCAAAATCGTAAACTCTTTAGTTAAAAAGACTTTCAGATTTTAAAAATTTAATCAACAAAATTTCGAAAATAAAGAAATAAAAAACTAATATAGCACACACTAATGTGTTAAGGCAACAATGGTAGTACCTAGGATAACACATGTGATATAAATTCCCTTGATAAATATTTTCATTTTCAAGCATTTCAGGCATAACAAGCTTAGCCATTTTCAGACACTTCAGGCATAACAAGCTGAGCAATTTTCATGCACTTTAGGCACAACAAGCCTATTTTTTTAAGTACATTGCTTGTTATAAGAGATCAATACACTTCTTTAAACAAAGAAGCATCGTAGTAATGAGCTCCGTGCCCCGAGTTTTATTTCAAGTGTAAAGATAAAGTGATTTATGCCTTTCAAATAGGGTACACTGTTGTAGCGAACTCCATGTCCCTAATACTAAGCATAATCACCTCATACATTCTCATTGGCAAGAGTACATCGTTGCAGCGAACATCGTGCCCCGAGCTCAAGAGAATAGTATGGAATAATTGCCTTTTTGCCTTTTATTTATCTCATAAAATCATTAGTGACTTCGTCACTTTAAGCACACAAAAGGGAATGATATCAAACATGTCGACCTAGGTGATAACCTACCATAACAAAAAGGTCAGCATGTGCCACGGTCAAAACTAAGATAACCAGATTAAGAGAATATAAAAGCAATTTTTTTTAAAATAAACAGAAAAAAATACACTAATATACAAGTGTTACCCTGAGTGATAACATCACCTGGGGTAGCACTGACAAACAGACTCAGAGATTACAAAGACCAAGAGATCTTTTCAAACTAGAAAATCTCTCGTGGTCTAAGGCCTTGGTAAAGATGTCAGCCAGTTGATAGTTAGTATCAATATGATCAATGTTAATTAGGCCTTTATCTACCATATTTCTAAGGAAATGATGACGTATATCTATGTGCTTAGTACGGGAATGCTGAACAGGGTTTTTTGAAATGTTGATAGCACTCAAGTTATCACAGTACATAGTCAATGAATTACTCTCTAGGCCATAATCATCTAGCATATGTTTTAGCCAAATAAGTTGTGAGCAACAACTACCAGCTGCAACATACTCAGATTCGGCCGTGGAAAGAGAGACACAGTTTGTTTACGACTATACCATGAAACTAAATTGTTACCCAAGTAAAAACACCCCCCACTAGTACTCTTCCTATCATTCATACCCCCCACCCAATCCGAGTCACTAAAGCCTACGAAATTGGCGTTAGTATCCTTACTAAACCAAATCCCTAATTCACTTGTTCTCGAAACATATTTAATTATTTTTTTGATAGAATTAAGGTGGGAGACTTTAGGATTGGCTTGATAACGTGCACAGACGCATACGCTAAACATGATATCAGGATGACTAGAAGTGAGATAGAGAAGGCTACCTATCATGGAACGATATAAAGTAGGATCAACATCCTCACCTACTTGGTCTCTACCAAGTTTAAGAGACGAACACATAGGAATCTTAGAGCTTTTTGCTCCCTCCAACCCAAACCGTTTCACTAGGCTTTTTACATACTTGCTTTGTGAAATAAATATTCCTTCACTAGATTGTTTCACCTGTAAGCCTAAGAAGAATGTTAACTCACCAATCATGCTCATTTAGAATGTTGACATCATAGCCTCTACAAAATCTTTTAAACAAGTTTGAGAAGTAGAGCCATAGACTATGTCATCAACATAGATTTGAACAATGACTGATTCTTTTCCATGCCTTAGAATGAATAAAGTCCTATCTGTTTCACCTCTTGTAAAACCATATTCAAGTAAGAAAGAGGTTAAGCGACCATACCATGTACGTGGAGCTTGTTTCAAGCCATATAAAGCTTTATCAAGTCTATAAACGTGGTTTGGTAGATGAGGATCTTCAAATCCTTTTAGTTGTTCAACATAAATTTCTTCTTTTAAATAACCATTTTAAAAGGCAGCTTCAACATCCATTTGAAACAAGTTAATTTTTAGATAACAAGCTATTGCCAAGAGGAGTCTTATGGATTCAATTCGAGCTATTGGAGCAAAGGTCTCGTCAAAGTCAACACCTTCAATTTGTGTGTAACCTTGAGCCACGAGACGGGCTTTGTTCCGAACAATATTTCCTTGCTCGTCCGATTTATTTTTGAAAATCCATTTTGTACCAATTACATTAGTGTTAATGGGACGTGGTACTAAACACCAAAATTCGCTACGAGCAAATTGTTCAAGTTCCTCTTGCATGGCATGTATCCAAAAATTATCTTTTAAAGCTTCAGAAATATTTTTGGGTTCTAAAGAGGAAACAAAACAGGAATATTTTACCTTATGGTATGTGGTGGACATGCACACATACCTCACCATTTCACGGTTACTGAAAGGTTCATTGTTCCTTGTTCGTACCCCTTCATTTGCTTCTCCAATAATCTGAGAAGAAGGATGATCTCTTCTGATCCTAGCTGGTGGATCCCTTCTTAAGTCTTCATGCACATCCGTATTATCATCAGCCTGTTCGTCATTCTCAGTTGCTGGACTGGCTTCAGGTGATACCGGGGATGATATCTCTTCAGTGGCAACACTCTGGTCAGCACCCGTGGTATCACTTGCTTTACTTTGTTCGTCCTGCTCTCCCAGCAATATCATTGGAGATTCCTGCACTCCATCACCTGTAACACTTGCTAAGTCATCAAAAACAATGTTAACTGATTCTTGTATGGTCTTTAACCTAAGGTTGTAAACCCTATTTGCTCGACTATCCTGAGCATACCCAAGAAATATAGCCTTATCACTTTTAGAGTAAAATTTGGCTAAGTAATCCCGATCATTTAGAACAAAACACACACACACCCAAACGTATAAAAATAATGAACTTTCGGTATCCTACCATTCAAAATTTTATAAGGTGTCATTGTAGTACCGGGTCATAGAAAAACTCTATTGGCCATGTGGCAAGCCGTGTTTAAGGCCTCAGCCCAAAATATTTTTGAAATTCTTTTTGAAAACAACATCACATGGGCCATTTCAAGTAAGGTCCTATTTTTTCTTTCAGTCACCCCATTTTGTTGAGGTGTTTTAGGAGCAAAAAATTCATGTTGAATTCCTTTTAATTCACAAAAAGTTGAAAACAAAGAATTATCAAACTCCTTTCCATGATCAGACCTTATTCGCATGATAAGAGCACAAAACATGTTTTTGATTTTAGCATGTAAGATCTAAAACTTTTCAAAAGTTTATGATTTTTCTTTCAAAAAATACACCCAAGTAAATCTAGAAAAATCATCAACTATGACAAAAGTATATCTCTTACCTCCTAAACTTTTTACCTCAACTGGACCCATTAAATCCATATGCACAAGTTGGAAACAGTGGGTTGTTCCAGAGTACTCCTCATGATGTTGGGTAGCACTATGGGCAACACGTGTCTGTTTACCTTTGAGACAATCTTCACATAAGATTTTCTTACTTATGTCCAGACTAGGTATACCACTTATAGCTTCAGCCTTAATGAGTTTTACAATGTTACGAAAATGGACATGACTGTAAGTGCTCCAATTTGAGCTTGTTAGTATTTTCGTTAGAAAATTAACGAAAGTTATAACATTCCTAAAAATTCCTAACATTCCTAACATTTCTAACCAAGTAAGGGTAGATTAGGGATTGCCAAAAAAAGATAAACCAAGAAAAGGAATCAAAAAAGCAAAAGAAATTGGAAAAATCCGAATTGGGCAAGTTGAAAAACATAAACTGCTGAATTTTTGAATTTTATTCTTCCTGTCCAAAGCCTGGAGCTGCATTTAATGAACAGTGCACGTTTACAATCCAATCCGCGCGGACATGTTTGACATTTCCAGAGGCCTATAAATTGGACCCTCCTCTCTCAGTTTACACAACACAATTGGCTCATAGAAGCTGTATTCTGGCAAAAAATAGGGAGAAAACAGTGGGAATTCACTAGAATTGCCACCATTTTCTCTTCAATCTTTCCCAAACCCCACTCACTCAAAATACTTTCAAAACACTCTCATACATATTCTCATACATACACCAATCCAAGCTCAAATCACCCCTTAGGAGAAGGATTAGAGAGAAAATATAGAGGACTTAAGTGTTATCTACTTGTTTTCTCTTTGACCAACTCTATCATCAAACCCTAAACACATTCAAGCCTTGAATCCACCCAAACACAAATCCAAACACCAAATCTTGATACTCCTCAAGTCAAACACCAAATCTTGATACTCCTCAAGTCAAATTCCAAGCCTAGGAAGATAGGGTGTCACCATTGGTAAAGCCCTCCTTCTCTAAACCCTAAAACTCCCTTTTAACTTCTTGTTCATCTTGTTCTTCTTACTTTGATTTACTTTATGTCTAGTTTAACTTAAATCTTGACCTAAGATGGTCATCTTGAAGTTCATCTTCATGAAAGACCATCTCAAATGGTCCACATTTTAAATCTCTAGTTGATTTTTCTCTTTAATTTCATCTCTACAAAATTCCCCTTCCCAAGCAAATGAAGTGCTTAGTCCTAATGTACCCCAAGGATGGTTTGATATAGTTGATTCACCACTAAAATGTCAAGTAATCACTAATCAAAACCTAGGAAATGGGGACAAGCATGGATGCCAAACCCCCTTTAAAATCATGTTTTTCTTTCTTGAGAAGTTGCTGTCCAGTAGCAATTTTCTAAGACCCTAGTCCATGGTCTAATTTTTTGGACACAGATAAACTTGGAATTTGGTGTTGACTAAAAAACACTTTTTTTAGCCAACATCTAGAGATTTCCAGAAATATTTTTACTTTATTTTTTGCATGAGTAAAACTCCATTTTCCAAATTTTCTTTTGAAGGTCAGATCACCAGTCTCTGGGAGTCCAGATCTCATATCTGAGATTTCCAGAATATTTTGAGTCCTCAAATCTTCTCCAAAATGAAAAATTCTTTCACAGAAATATTATTTGAGGTGTCTGAAACAACTTTCATTCTCTGAGTTTTCTCAGATTATGAAGTTTTGAAGCCCTTAAATCTATTTCAAAATCAAGTGTCCACTGCCTTTTTCATTCTGGCAGAAGTGTTCTTCAACTTCCAAAAATCTTTTGAGCACCAAAACTCAACCCAAAAATCACACCAAAAATCATGGGATCTGTCCAAAGTCTAATAAAGAATTCCCAATTTTTACTTTTCTGAGTTTCAACTTATTTTGGCCAAAACACACACACACACACAAATGATTTTTAGCTTGGAAGACTCGTTTTACGAGGCATTCCGGGTGCACACTAACGTCCTTCCCGGCGTGTAACATGACCTCCGAACCCAAATCTTTAATCTCGGGCATTTTTCAAAGTTTTGGCCCTTAAAACAAAAATGGCGTGGCGACTCCGTCTTTTTCCGGTTTTATTTGATTTTTCAAAGAAACGCAAAATCGAATTTTCCCGCGAAATTTGGTGCACATCGTCACAGTGGCGACTCCGCTGGGGAATAATTAAGCTTTTACAAAAAAAAATGATATTTGATATATTGGTAGAAACCATTAAACTTCCCGTTATCGCCTCCTAACACGAGTCGGGGATAAATTGTGGTTTAACAATCCCACGTACCGGTATCATTGTTTTCAAAAAAAAAGAAAAGCTTTTGAGGGTCAAGCTTCCGTCCCGGCTTTAAAAATCATTTGTTGTGTGTTGATTTTTGCACATTTTCGTGTTGTTTTGGCCGCCTCGGAAAAAGTCAAAATTTTGACTGTCGGAATCATGTCCCTAACTGTCGGAATTCTTGTGCTTATGTGTTCATTAAATTTCAAAAAAAAAAATTCAAAAAAAAAAGAAAAAGAAAATTTTCAAAAAAAAAAAATCATGCATCATATTTTTAAGACACATGAAAAATTTCTATTTTACTCAGAAAAAGAAGATAGACTGCTTGCACACTACGCGCACGTGACCTTACACTGCACACTACATCCTTAACCCGGGGAAATCCTTGTCGCGGCCCGTTTGGTCTTATTACGCCTCTCGGTGCAAGCACAGGACTACCCAAACATCCCATGGAGCCTCGTGTCGACTATGCACTTGTCCGTGACACACTTTGTCTGAGACCCGGTTGGTTTTTAGTTTGGTATGTGTCATGCCCTGTCTGTGTATAGACCTTTCCTTTCAAGCCTTTGTCGGCATACCGACTCAATATCTTTCGGGGACCCTAATCGCCGAAGTTCTCGCCGGTTTTCCGCCGCAGACTTTGACCAAGATATTGACCGGCGCCTTGACTTCGGCTCGACCGGCACAAATTATACACCGACTCCCAAAGATTGACACTGAGTCATCAAGGATTAATGATTATTCCATGCCTAATTACGGCCTAATTGACGACAAGTCAAGATCAATCGTGGACATTTATCAGTCCAAATCATGCCGACTTTTTGTCGAGCCCTCGTACATGATCTTGACTTTGACGTCAGCTTTGTCCGTAATTTGCATCGAATGCTCGTTAAGACTCGATTACCCACCAGACTTTTAGGATCGTTTTTCTTTCGGTCGGTGGGGCCCGCTTGCCCTATAGGACCCTCGCCCGGGGCTGTCCACCCTGGGAGGTTGAAATACAGGTGGAATACGAGGGGCTTATAGACGTAGTGACGGGGCCCACTGATCCAGGATCCAGAGTAGTTTGAGAAAAAGAAGAGCAATCTTTTCCAACCGATTAGGTTAATAAAACATGTTTTAAGTAAACATGAACAAATAACTGCATGTTGCATGAGCCCGATGCCCAAACACTTACCCTCCTTCATTCCCAGACATCTGAACCCTCGTGCCTTTTCCCCCGCAGCTCCTCACAAAGGTTGGTTCCGGACACCGGGTCACCGTTTGATTAGTTGGGAAGAGTCAAGCGCGTCATCAGCTTCACCGTTTGTTTCGACTGCGGGTTTCAGAATGTCTGCATCAGCCGGTAATGATGGGGACAACGTCACTCCGCCTCACGGGACCCCTCAGACAGAACAACAGTGGAATCAGTTAGCAGAACAGATGAGGTTACGACAGAAGCACAAAGAATGGCCTTATGGAGGCTATCAAAAGCCATGGATTGGCCGCCGCCTCAACCCGAGATGGCACCTTCACTGTGGAAGAAGAGGAAGACCTCAATCCCGCTCTTGGTCAACCCGACTACTCCAGGATGCCACCACCGGCCTCCCACGGTACTACCACCGCAGCCCATGCTCCTCGATCTCCGGGTCCGCCGGCTCCCCAACCGCACCACCGGATCCACGCAGCTCGACGGGACGAGCCGCCGCAATGCCTCGCTGGGACAAAGTCGCACGAAATGCCTTCCCATGGTTGGGGATACCCCGAATGCCACAAAGAAATTGGGATCCCGCCTCGCTTGGGGACCAATCAATCCGGACTTTCGCAAAGCAATGGTTTGGAATGCCACCACAGCTTTGGTTCGGGGCAACATGAGCCCCTCCTCGTAATGATGCTAGCTCGCTTTCCTCACACAGCCTTCCGCAAACCCATTTCTCACTCAGGGTTCAATGGGTTACCAAGCCCCCATCCCGGTTTCATCGAATCATCGGGACCACAAGATCCTCTCGGTTATGCATCCTCGCCGCAACCAGCCATACAATTCAACAACCGTGGACAAAGCAGCCCGCACTTAAGCCTACTTATGGGCCTCACTCCGAAATCCAAGCCATCTCGGCTACCTCAGATCCGCCTCCATCTTCTCTCGCCGATTGGAAGCCAACAAAGCAAGTCAGCTGGGTTCTATCCCTTTGCCCAAGCTCCTACCTACACTCCCTGTGGTAATTTGGGCCAAGGACAGTTTTCACCTATGCTCCGGATATGGTATTCCTTCCACCAATGCACCACCAATAGCTAGTCCTCTTCCTAGCTCAAATATCGGCTCGTGCATTCCCGCTCCACCTTTGGATCCCCAATTGGCTTGGTTTATGGAGCCACACAAGGAAATGAAAGCGCAGATTGCTGAATTGACCGTCAAAAAGAACACTGCTCTCCGGCCTACAGATCCTGACTCGATTGTACCCCTGCCTCACAAGTTCGTGATGCCCAATCTCGAACTGTTTGATGGAAGTACGTGCCCTAAAACTCACTTGGACACCTACACTTTGGCAATGAAAGCTAAGGGATGCACAAACCGGCGGTTGGGCGACTACTTGATCTCTCTTTGAAGTCGGGGGCTTTGAAATGGTTTTTCCGATTGGCAGCTGAAGCTAAGGCTACTTGGGAACATTACCGCATTTTCACGTATAAGTATAAAGCCAACTTGGAATGGGAAACAAACAGAGTTGACCTGCAGACAACGGTGCAGCGCCCTGATGAGAATATTGGGGATTTCTATAGAAGGTGGAACCTGAAGCTTAGTGAAATGGCCATTCCTTCCTCTGACGAGGAGCAGTTAGACATCTTTCAGTCATGATTAAAGCCGCATTTGAGAGCTTCCCTCAGTCACTTCCCCTACGCTGACTTGCGTGCAATGGTTAATTTCGGGGCTAAGTTCGAAAAGGCTTACAATTCCGCTATACCGTCGCACTCGCTACGTATACCGGGTTTCTTCCACCTCCAACACAGCTCCTGCCCAACCAAAAGGTAAAGAAGTTATTAGCTATGCGGGACAGGAATGTAACAATGCCATTTCCTTTGTTCCTAAGAAACCTGATTCATCCAGATCCTGGCTCCAAGACTTGAGAAACTTTGGGATGCCTTTGAGTGATATCTTCAGAGGTTT
The DNA here is from genome assembly GCA_022495995.1 of Adenophora triphylla var. japonica. NCBI lineage: Eukaryota > Viridiplantae > Streptophyta > Magnoliopsida > Asterales > Campanulaceae > Adenophora > Adenophora triphylla. The sequence continues at coordinate 122,531 of JAFEMH010004012.1, read as the reverse complement.
GGTGAGAGAAGGTTTGCTCCGGCCTTTGGAAAATTATCAGCCTAGAAACCCCAATGCTCCTTTGGATACCTCCAAGCATTGTGCCTTTCATCGCACTCATGGGCACCCGATGATGATTGCGTCCCCCTGAAAAAGGCAATCCAAAGTTTGATTGAACAAGGGAGGTTAGAGGTGCCTGAAGGGCCCAATACTATCAGTAACCCATTCCCTAGAAAGAACAACCTGAATGTCAACATGGTCGAGTTGGTGATTCAAGACTTGTGGGCATAATGGAATTTGACTCACCCCTTTGTAAGGTCGGTGGACCGACCATCGCAGATGATGAAAATGGTTGGATTAAGCAAGAGATTGCCAAAGAAATCCTGATGGAAAGATCTGCAATAGCCCCCATCTCCAGCGTCGAAGAATAGATGCATGGTCCAACAACAAAGAGCGGCTAGACTAGGGGCTACCTATCTTTAAAATAGTCTTTTAAGTCAACCTTCGTAGGTTCTAGTACTTTTCTTTCACCTAAGTCCTTCCTGGACATTTGTCGTTGTAGTCCATTTTGGACATAGTAGTTAAATGTCTAACTTTTAATATAAGTCTTTTTTCTTTTCTTGCTAGACTCGAGACATCACTTGCACACCCACGTTACACTTAATTGAAATGGTTTTATCCTAGATGATCACTTGTGCTGCTCAACCACTAATTCTTTGAAATGATTAATATTTAAATTAATCGGAGTGAGAAAATCAATTGATATCCTTCCCAAATTGGGGCTTACCAACTCCCCATCTCGCATCTCATATGCTCACATCCCTTTCATCATCATCCTCTCGTTGCTCGATGAATTTGCATGGATCTTTTCTCATTTAAAGCTTAAGCAAGCAATGAAGACTTAATTTCGTTTAGGTCATCCGGTAAGGATTGCGGTCGAAGCCTTTCACCCATAGGAAAGCCATTACCTTACCCTCACCAAACAATATCCTTTCATTTCAAGATCGGCATGTTTTGAAACCCTGTTTAGCCATCACCTTTGCTCCTTATTGAGAGAAGTCCAAGCAACGCCAAAGAAGTTAGCTTCGAGAGTCAGTGATGCATAAAATGTTCAAGTTGTGAAGGAAGGAAAGATAATCCTCAACTCCTCAAAAGGGCCTTCCGAATTATCAAAGGAAGGATTTTAAAATCCTCGCAATTCAGCAAAAATCCTCAACGTCTCAAGAGGCTCTTCAAAAAAAAAAAAAATAGAAAAATTCAAGCAAGAACTTCAAAAAAAAAAAAAAGAGGACCGTCGATCCTCACAATTCAGCAAAAGTCCCCGACTTCTCAAGAAGCTCTCCAATGATCAAAAAAAAAAAAGAGCCCGAATCCTCGCAAGTTCGCAAAAGTTGTCGATAGCTTGGACTTCCTCTCACCATTACCTTAAATCCATCCCAAGCCATCCTCTCGATTTTAGAAGATACTCCCATTACCCTCGCCTTTGGTCAAAGTCAAAATTTGACCTCTCAATCTTAGAGGTAATCAATCTTCCCCGCCATAGATTTCCCAAACACATCCCTGCAAGCCAACCTCTCATCATTAGAGGTTCAGTCAGCAAAAGGCCCAACCGACCTCTCATCTTAAGAGGTCATGATTTTCCAAATCACCCGATGGCCGATCGAAGTCCGGAAACCCAGCTGCAATTCCTATCGGATAGCAATTTCATCGTAAAATATAAATCAAATTAATGGTTCATTGCTTGCTTAAATTGGAATCTAATCCTTTTTGGCTCAAAATTACCAATCAAAGATTGTGCAAATTCGAATTTGATTCATGTGAGCATAATTCATTTCTACTCCACAAATACTTGCCGTGGATGTCCCACTGGAGCTTCGCATCCGTGTCTTTCATGGACACTCTAAGGGGATATGTTATTCGAATCTCCAATCCTCAAATTCCCAAAAGAACCTCAAAGTCTTGAATTTTCACACTCATTCTCTCTTCATTCGGGATAAGCCCGAACTACGGCGACCTGAGCTCTTCATAATGAAGGGAACGTAGGCAACCAGAAATGGTCCGGTCGAAATCACAAACAAATTCCAAAAAAAAAAATCCGTTCTCATCAAGGATTGTCCCTATACACTTTCCGCCCTTCCGAGCTTGATTCTCGATATCAGTTGGTTTTCTCCCTGTGATTAATCAAAATATTTGTTCATATCAGATTTAGGGGTTGAATAACCCGAACATTAACAAAGGGTTTTAAGTAGCCTTGTGATCATCACGAATAAAACAAGTTTTCAAGTGTCTCGACAAGTCTTCTCTCTACATCATAGGGAAATAGAGCCAAACACTGTTTTTCCGTCGCCAGGGCTTCCATACACTTTTCCACACCTTGTGATGCTTATACTCTCTCAAAAGAGTCAAACCAAAAGCGAGAGTGTCATACACAAATTCGGGAGAAATTCCCACCTTTCAAAAGATATGCCCCCGCACGTAAACATTTCGAGTCTTGTCCAAGAATCGTCGACTAAGGTCTCGAAAAGATGGGTGCCTCCTCTCGTTAGACTACTCGAATTTCTTCACGTTGGGGCTTTGCTAAGCGGTTCTCCTGTGTTCTCCCGTACGCCTCTTCAAGCCGGGGCTTATATAGTCGTCTTTGGGTCCACATTGGGTTCTTCACTACAAGATAGATTCGATCTTCATCAGATTATTTTCGGGATTGCTTTGTATTACCAATCGATTGGGGCTCGCTAATTGTGTCGAAATCACAACGAGGTTATAAGATTGGGGCTTCGCCAAGTCACTTCTTCGAAATCTGGACTTTGCCAAGCCGGTCCTCCGGACCTTAATTTTATCAAGTCACAAGAAAGGTCTAGTCACATCAACAACTAGATTTTCGCCTTCGTAACTTGGTACATAGCAGCCTTCCCCGTAGCGTCGGAGTCTAAGATCCGGGTTTCACCCGGCATTAGCAATTCCATCAAGTCATTCTCCGAACAAGGTTTCGGCCAAGTCACGGCTCACCCAAATGAAAGAAGTTTCACTCATATCAACGTGCCCTAGAGCCTCGTCAAAGCACGCCTTCAAATGACCAAAATTGAGAGGGAAAATTCCAAACAAGACCCGGATCCGAATCCAATCTCATCAAGATTGAGGTCCATGTGATACCGTTAACAAAACCTCATCAACAACCACCGTTTAAATCGTAATCGAGGGCTCTCACCTCCCCACTTGCTCAAAATCTGTTCCAAACAGTCTCCAGACACATACATCCCAATGCATCCCCTCTCATCACCATGCATCCCCACAAAAATATCCCAAGGGCTCATGTAGCATGCACAAAACTTGAATCAATAGGAAAAATCCTAAGTGATTGAAGATCATAAATCATAATTTCCCTGCCAAAAGCTTAGGCTAAGTGCATCTTCGAAAGCAAGTAAATGCATCATCTCACGAACATATGCAGTGATACTGTCATAATCATTCTGATTCTATGCATGCATCTGTCATCATGAATGTCATATATACATCTTCCTCTCTACTAACCAATGCAGGGATTCGAACATGAAAGACCATTCTATTGAGACTTACCCTCAACAAGGAAGATATTTACCAAAGTCCAAAATCAATGGTTTCAACAAAATCGCAAGAAATCAAATGCCCCTTTTCGGCAAGAGATGATTCCGGGCAAAACATGTGCAGATCACCTCCAGTGTCTACAAATCGGTCAGAGACGCCAAGTTCTCAAATACAGTTCGGTCAGAGACGCCAAGTTCTCAAATACAGTTCGGTCAGAGATGCCAAGTTTTCAAATACAAATCGGTCAGAGACGCTAAGTTCTCAAATACAGTACGGACAGAGACGCTAAGTTCTCAAATGAAAATCGGTCAGAGATGCCAAGTTCTCAAAATGCAAATCGGTCAGGGATGCCAAGTTCCCAAATATAATACGGTCAGAGATGCCAAGTTCTCAGATACAATTCGGTCAGAGACACCAATTTCTCAAATACAATTCGGTCAGGGATGCCAAGTTCTCAAAATGCAAATCGGTCAGGGACGCCAAGTTCTCAAATGAAAATCGGTCAGAGACACCAAGTTCTCAAAAGCAAGAAGTCCCAATGTGAAGACAAGCTCAACAACTTCTACAAGGTTGACGATCACCAGCAAGATGCAGACTCAACCAAACTCCCCCTTCAGGTCAAAATGCCTCCAAAGACAGCAAATCGTCAGCAGAAACCGCAACCCAACAACTCTTCATCAACATCAGCCGTAGCCTCAGTCCTTCCGGCAGCTACAGGTAAGCACATCACAGGTATGAAAGCATATCTTAGTCAACTACTTTTCTAAAAGAACATTATCATCAAATCTTAGGGTGACTTCCCAAAAATAGTCAAGTCTTAGGGTGACTTCCCAAAAATAGTCAAATCTTAGGGCGACTTCCCAAAAAACAGTCAAACCCTCTGGTGACTCCCAAATACCGTCAAACCATCAAAGACCATCCCCAGCAGTTTTCGAACTACGTCCAAGCTTGATTCCCACTCAGGATACGTAGGTAGCCTACCTTAGGTCCAGCCACTTGACCAACACGGTCACCCTTTTCCCCGATGATCATCGTAAGCTCTAATCTTCCCCTGCGAGAACGCCCTCAAACAGTCTCCCTCAGTACAAAACCTCGACTTAGGATCATACTCCCGAACCGAGTCCCCATTTAGGTTCATACTCCCGAACCGAAACCCCGACTTAGGATCATACTCCCGAACTAGGTCCCCATTTAGGTTCATACTCCTGTACTGAAACCTCGACTTAGGATCATACTCCTGAACTAGGTCCCCATTTAGGTTCATACTCCTGAACTGAAACCTCGACTTAGAATCATACTCCTGAACTAAGTCCCCATTTAGGTTCATACCCCTGAACTAAACCTCGACTTAGAATCATACTCCTGAACTAAGTCCCCATTTAGGTTCATACTCCTGAACTAAACCTCGACTTAGAATCATACCCCGAACTAAGTCCCCATTTAGGTTCATACTCCCGAACTAAACTCCAACAAAGGCTAACAAAATCCCCAAATGGGTTAACTAATCCCGTTTCTTTTCCCATTATCATCCATTTCTAGAAGAAACATAAGACCGATCCCTTCAAATGAAGTCCACCAATAGACCTTCTATCCCAAACTATCAAAGGGAAATCATTTCAAATCTAGGTTCGAGGCACCTAAGACGCCATCTCCAAGGTTCGAGGCACCTAAGACGCCATCATGAAGGTTCGAGGCACCCAAGACCCCATCATTAAGGTTTGAGGCACCTAAAATGCTATCACACACAACACGAGGAAAGCGATAAATCGCAATCATCCCCTAATTCGACAAACCGAAGTCATTACCAGGGCGACTCCCCAAAAATAGTCAAACCATAGGGCAACTTCCCCAAAATAGTCAAACCATAGGGCGACTTCCCCAAAATAGTCAAACCATAGGGCGACTTCCCCAAAATAGTCAAACCATAGGGCAACTTCCCCAAAATAGTCAAACCATAGGGCGACTTCCCCAAAAATAGTCAAACCATAGGGCGACTTCCCCAAAATAGTCAAACCATAGGGCGACTTCCCCAAAATAGTCAAATCATAGGGCGACTTCCCCAAAAATAGTCAAATCATAGGGCGACTTCCCCAAAATAGTCAAACCATAGGGCAACTTCCCCAAAATAGTCAAACCATAGGGCGACTTCTCCAAAATAGTCAAACCATAGGGCGACTTCCCTAAAATAGTCAAATCATAGGGCGACTTCCCAAAAATAGTCAAAATCATAGGGCGACTTCCCCAAAATAGTCAAGTCATAGGTTGACATCCTAAAAGTCACCTGTGGTCGATGATCAAGATAGTCGAAAAACCCGAACTACGACTGGCTTGATTCCTCTTAGGGATACGTAGGTAGCCTATCATTAGGTTCAGCCATCAGACCAAAAATGGTCATTCCTATCCCCAGCAGAGCGGATATACAATTTCAGCCATCAGACCGAAAATGGTCATTTCTATCCCCAGCAGAGCGGATATACAACTCAAAGCCACCAGACCAAAATGGCCATCTTCTATCCCCAGCAGAGTTTCTTTCCAACAACCGACTGCAGAACTCGCTCATCAGGTTCGAGGCACCTAAAATGCCATCATCTCTAGGGTCAAAGACCCGAACTACGGCCGGCTTGATTCCTCTTAAGGATACGTAGGTAGCATATTAAATAGGTTCAGCCACTCGATCACTTGATCATCCTGCCAAATATGGAGCCTTACTCTTATCGACGACCCCGCTTCCTTCGAAAGCGCCATCGCCGAGGGGCTACTGTAAGTGCTCCAATTTGAGCTTGTTAGTATTTTCGTTAGAAAATTAACGAAAGTTATAACATTCCTAACAATTCCTAACATTCCTAACATTTCTAACCAAGTAAGGGTAGATTAGGGATTGCAAAAAAAGATAAACCAAGGAAAGGAATCAAAAAAGCAAAAGAAATTGGAAAAATCCGAATTGGGCAAGTTGAAAAACATAAACTGCTGAATTTTTGAATTTTATTCTTCCTGTCCAAAGCCTGGAGCTGCATTTGATGAACAGTGCACGTTTACAATCCAATCCGCGCGGACATGTTTGACATTTCCAGAGGCCTATAAATTGGACCCTCCTCTCTCAGTTTACACAACACAATTGGCTCATAGAAGTTGTATTCTGGCAAAAAATAGGGAGAAAACAGTGGGAATTTACTAGAATTGCCACCATTTTCTCTTCAATCTTTCCCAAACCCCACTCACTCAAAATACTTTCAAAACACTCTCATACATACTCTCATACATACACCAATCCAAGCTCAAATCACCCCTTAGGAGGAGGATTAGAGAGAAAACATAGAGGACTTAAGTGTTATCTACTTGTTTTCTCTTTGACCAACTCTATCATCAAACCCTAAACACATTCAAGCCTTGAATCCACCCAAACACAAATCCAAACACCAAATCTTGATACTCCTCAAGTCAAACACCAAATCTTGATACTCCTCAAGTCAAATTCCAAGCCTAGGAAGATAGGGTGTCACCATTGGTAAAGCCCTCCTTCTCTAAACCCTAAAACTCCCTTTTAACTTCTTGTTCATCTTGTTCTTCTTACTTTGATTTACTTTATGTCTAGTTTAACTTAAATCTTGACCTAAGATGGTCATCTTGAAGTTCATCTTCATGAAAGACCATCTCAAATGGTCCACATTTTAAATCTCTAGTTGATTTTTCTCTTTAATTTCATCTCTACAAAATTCCCCTTCCCAAGCAAATGAAGTGCTTAGTCCTAATGTACCCCAAGGATGGTTTGATATAGTTGATTCACCACTAAAATGTCAAGTGATCACTAATCAAAACCTAGGGAAATGGGGACAAGCATGGATACCAAACCCCCTTTAAAATCATGTTTTTCTTTCTTGAGAAGTTGCTGTCCAGTAGCAATTTTCTAAGACCCCAGTCCATGGTCTAATTTTATGGACACAGATAAACTTGGAATTTGGTATTGACTACAAAACACTTTTTGTAGCCAACATACAGAGATTTCCAGACATTTTTTACTTTATTTTTTACGTGAGTAAAACTCCATTTTCCAAATTTTCTTTTGAAGGTCAGATCACCAGTCTCTGGGAGTCCAGATCTCATATCTGAGATTTCCAGAAGGTTTTGAGTCCTCAAATATTCTCCAAAATGAAAAATTCTTTCACAGAAATCTTATTTGAGGTGTCTGAAACAACTTTCATTCTCTGAGTTTTCTCAGATTATGAAGTTTTGAAGCCCTTAAATCTATTTCAAAATCAAGTGTCCACTGCCTTTTTCATTCTGGCAGAAGTGTTCTTCAACTTCCAAAAATCTTTTGAGAACCAAAACTCAACCCAAAAATCACACCAAAAATCATGGGATCTGTCCAAATTCTAATAAAGAATTCCCAATTTTTACTTTTCTGAGTTTCAACATATTTTGGCCAAAACACACACACACATACACTAATGATTTTTAGCTTGGAAGACTCATTTTACGAGGCATTCCGGGTGCACACTAACGTCCTTCCCGGCGTGTAACATGACCTCCGAACCCAAATCTTTAATCTCGGGCATTTTTCAAAGTTTTGGCCCTTAAAACAAAAATGGCGTGGCGACTCCGTCTTTTTCCGGTTTTATTTGATTTTTCAAAGAAACGCAAAATCGAATTTTCCCGCGAAATTTGGTGCACATCGTCACAATGACCCAACTTTTGATGCCACAAGGTAGCATCATCAACTCTCACAAAATGACACACTTGTTTATCCTCAACAAGATAACAGTTATTACTTGACCTAGTACCCAACATAACACAGTTATTGGTACAATCAAAAACTTCACAAGTGTCTTTATTGAATTTTACTTCAAGATTGTCATCACAAAGTTGGCTAATACTAATTAAATTAGTTACAAGTCCATCAACATGCAAAACATTTTTCAAAGCAGTAAATCCAGGTATATTCAAAATGTCTTTTCCTACTATATTACTCTTGTCACCACCACCATAAGTTACACTACCACCTTGAATATGTTCATATTCCTCTAAAAACATTTTTTTCCCGTCATGTGACGTGAACAACCACTATCAATATACCATGAACCTTCAACATTAGTTTTTAAGGCAGTGTAAAGAACATCACATCTCAAGTTAGACTTAGGTTTCCATGCTTTCCTACTTCGATAATATCCCTTCTGACTGCAAGTGATATCTGACGTGCTAGGCAACACTTCAGGTAGCACTGAAGAACTGGACTGTTTCTTTAAAAGCGTTTTACAGTTATTTTTCAAATGTCCAGTAGAGTAACAATATTACATACTTTAACTTTGTCAGAAGACTTATCAGAAGACAATAGTTCAACATTATCTCTTTCTTTAACAAAAACTATTTTATCTTCCTTATTAGCCAAAGTAGATGTAATAGCATTTAAAGACTCTTGAAAACCCATACCTTCCTTGAGTAGTTTGCTCAACCCAAGAATTTTATCCAGTTTGGAAGAACTCGTGTTGAGTTTCTTAAAGGTGACCTCGGCTAGAGTAAGCTTGGCTTTGACTTTGTCCAGCTCCACATCCTTCTTGGTGAGTTGAACTTCCAATCTAGTCAAGCCATCAGTCAGATTTTGAACTTTTTTGGATAGAGACATCACCTTCTTGTTCTCTTTCTTCCATTCGTCAACCAATTCTTTGCAAAGAACCTTAAGACCACAAATGAGTTCATTCTTGCTGAACTCCTTACTTTATTCACCCTCTTGTGAACTACCTGTATACATGTTAACAGAACCCACAAAACAAACAGCATTAATTAAATTAAAATATGTATACCTGCAGGATGATATCTCAGGTGCTATCCCAGCTTGGATATCACATGAGGTATCACTGACAGTGTCCGAGTCACAATTTGTGACCACCATTGCTGTTTGATCTGAATCTTCAGATTGGTTGGTCTCCTCATCTTCATTGTAACTGAGGGATACCCATAGGTTCTTACACATCTTCCTTAGATTGTTAGCACACTCATTAGAGTAATGACCCCACCCAGAGCATGCATGACATTGAATTGATTCAAGGTACTTCGGATCAGATCTAGATTGATCTGATGATGCTCTTCTTATGGGGCCACCTTTCTGAGTAGATGGAAATGTCCTTTTCGGCATGGAATTGTACACCTTGGTTTGTTGCTCTTTAGCCTTAACCTGCACATTTTCTTTGTTAAACTTATTTAACATAGAGTTATATTTCCTAGCAAGCAAAGCAACACTAGCATCTTTACCTAGTTCCTCAAAAATTTCGTCATCCTCATCAGTTGATAAACTAGAGGATTGAAATTTTAAAGCAACACTCTTGCCTTTATAAGCTTCACTTTGCTCAGCAAGGTTTGACTCAAATTTTTTTAAAATGTTCATTAAGAAATTGATGTCCATAGTAGAAAGGTTGTGAGCCTCTTCTATAGATGAAACCTTCATATTAAAACGCTCAGGGAGAGTTCTAATAGCCTTTGAAACCAATTGTTTATTTGTAAAAGGTTCACCTAAAAGTTGGCACTCATTAGCAATGTCAAACAATTTTTCAAAATAAGAGGAAATTGTATCATTTTCACCCATTCTCAATCTTTCAAATTTTCTAGTAAGACCTCTAAGTTTGTTTTCACGCACACTAGAATCACCTTCACAAAACCTTTGTAAAATATCCCAAGCTTCCTTAGTTGTGGAACTATTTTTAACAAGTTTAAAAATGTGCATGTCAACCCACTCAAAAATAGCATTAAGAGCCTTCTCATTGTAGTTAGCAAGGGTAATCTCTTCATTAGTCCACTCGGCTTCAGGTTTAACCTGAATATCACCATCCTCATCTCGAGGTAATAGTGGAAGAGAGTATTAATTAACTACAGATCGCCACGCTCGAAGATCAATTGATTTGATATGCGAGCGAAGACGGATCTTCAAATATACATAATTCGAACCATCTAAAACAGGAATACGTTTTTGATTTGGATTTGCAGGATCAAAAGCCATGACACCTAGAACAAGCACTTAGTAACATCAAGTGACCTGCTCTGATACCAATTGAAATTGTCATGGCCAGAATCACAAGTTATATCCAAGGTGATAGAAGCACCAACGATAGCACTTGGGATAGCACACACACACTTTGAAAATAAAAACAATTTTGTAAAAGAGATTGCAGCGGAATAGTGACACCAAAATTGTTTTTCTCAAGTTATATAAATAATATAACTTGAGGATGCCTCATAGGCAAGACTTTATCACTTTATAAAAAGAATTACACAAAGCCAAAATGTTCCCTAAGACTAATACAATATAAGCTCTATGGAACAAGAGATAAAGAACGGAATCCAATCCTAGCCTACACACAACTTGATACCAAGGTAATCAAGTTCGTAATTACAAGGGAGAATGGATGAAACGAACCAAACAAAGAACTCTATCTCTCTATGCTTCGAAGGTGTGTATAATTGGCAAATCTTAAAATGAATCATTCCAAGCATATTTATAGTCTTCAATTACTTGAAGGCTACTCAAATAATCAGCCTTGGGGCTGTCTTGGATGTTGAGGGAGAGTGGGGAAGTGGTTGGTGTGTTCCTCAATTCAAGCACCCACCTTCCTCAATTATAGCAACCGTGTGCTTGATCTCCAAGCTCATGCTTCAATGCCTTGTACTCCCAAGCTTTCTCCATGTTGTACACTCTTTGAATCAGCAACAACTCATTTGAATAAGTCTTCCCACATTTTTAATGTTGTTGACACAAAGTGGCTCTTGGAACGGTTTATGCATAAAATGTTATTTATGCATAAATATTTCTTTTCCAAATTCCTCCATGTTTCTAGCTCATTCTCCAATCTTATTGCAACCTTAAATATGGACATACACTATATACTATACAGATTATATTAGCACATTAGTACATAAATTAACAATCAAGAAATGTACAACTACTTAAATTCCAGCACAGGAAATACTCTGAGATATCATCTGGAATCTGGGAAATCATTCAGGATATCACCTGCGTTTTACACTAACAGGGACATTGCAGAGGCTACTATTGTAAGTACCCCAATCCGGACCGCTCTCCATTCGAGCATATGGAAAATACCAAGGGCAAATTTTCGGAGGTCATAACTTCTTCATACGGACTCCGTATGAGACGTGCCATATATGGTTGAAAAGATCTCGACAAGTACTATCCAATGGTGATGAAAGCTCTTAAAAACTGATAGATTCTTGATGTGTCCGTACGGACATACGTGTAAATATGGCCCAACACGCCAAAATCCCCCAAATCCAGGAAAGGACAGATCAAATCCAATCCGTACTGACACATATGTAAAAAAGCATGGTATGTCCGTACGGACATGTTTGTCAAAACGCCAAAATTCCCCAAAATCCCCCAAATCTAGGAAAGGACAGATCAAATCCAATCCGTACGGACCACCTGTGAGCGTTGTGATTGATTTCGAGTCGCCACCTATATTATTCGTTTGGAAAACATAGAAAAACCATTTTTTTGAAAGAGATTGGGTTTGGGGCTTAGGTTATGGAATGGGTAGGTCAAGGAGCATCCATTCCACCCAATCCGGAGATTGGTCTTGCTAAAGAAAAGAGAGGTTTTCAGAGAAGAGAAAAAACGATTTCAAATATAACAAGTAAAGATCCATTTAACGGGGTTAAACGGAATGTAGGATCGATTGCTTCAAGACCGTCCCCATGATTTGGAGAGGCTCTAGGCCGATCCTAGATTCAATAGATTTATACCACTCTAACAATCAATTAGAAAGGGATTTAGGGGTTACCTTGCGTGAGGTGATTTGGGCAGAGTTTCGACTCAAGTATAGAATCAAATCTTGATACGGACAGAGCTTCGCCTCAGTCCTTGACTTGGATCTTGATGTTTGTTTATCAACAAGGTTGACAAACAAACTTTGAGGTGATTTTTAAGAGTGATTTTGTAGGAACCTTTCAGGGAAAGAAACCAACAAAATATGTGTGTGTTGTGAAAATTCGTGGTCCTTTGATCCTTGGAAGTCACCAAGTATTTATAGGGGTTGGATAGGTAGAGGTGGAGAGGTAAAACCCTTTCAGAAGGTTCTAGACCCCAAACTCTATTGGTTGGCCGGATGGATAAAATCTTATCCCGAAAAGAGGTTGAAATCGACGAGGAAACTGTCTTCTGCATGCTGCAGAGGGACGATATCTCACGCGAGACATGCCATCTCGCGGCGAGATATTGTTCCTGTGGACAATTCCGTCCTTTCCTCGTTATCTCGTATGCAGTTTAGTCCCAAACTAACGATGGTTAGTCAAAACATAACGAAACATGATGAAATGGTGGATTTCTACTTCTTGACTCAAAGCGAGTCTTAGAGTGGTATAAATATGATCCGATGTGTTCAGAATGGGGTGTCTACAGAGCTCCTCGACGACAAGACTTTTGGAAGAAGTCATGTCATCGATAGAACAGACATCATTCTGAACATCGGGATGGTCGGGCCACACGGCTTCCTACGTATCTCTATCGGAGAATCAGACCATAACGTAGTTCGACTCGAAAACACGAAAAGGCTGCTTTAGGTATTTTGAAAATTATTTGAAAATCGAGGAGATTTTGTTTTGAAAGATAAATTCATACTGAGGAATCAAATCAAGACCCAATTCTGAATATACCTGTCTGTTTGAAGATTCGCCTGTCTAGGCTCCGAACCTGCGGGAAATATGTTAGAAAACAAAGGCTTACCTTTTTGGTCCTTTGAGTCCTGTCGGTTTTGTGACGATTCACCTTTCTGGGCTCCGAATCGGGCTTTTTGTTGTTGAGGATGACGATTCACCTGTTTGGGCGTTGAATCGGGCTTTTGGTTCCATGATCCACCTGTCTGGGCATTTGGACCAGCCTTTTATGATGACGATCCACCTATTTGGGCGTTGGACCGTGCTTTTATGTTGACGATCCACCTGTCTGGGCGTTGGACCGAGCTTTTCTGATGACGATCCACCTATTTGGGCGTTGGATCGAGCTTTTATGTTGACGATCCACCTGTTTTGGCATTGGACCGAGCTTTTAATTTGATGATTCACCTTTTTGGGCTCTGAATCATGTGGATTGAGTTGATCTTTGGACCATTCGGTTTTCTGGCGACTGGTGCCGTACCGGGCGATCGTGCGTATGTCACGTTCGGCTCGTTCCGTGACTTGCGGTGCCGATTTTTCCACATTTCCTTGCTAGTTTATCATTTCCAAGGGTAAATATGTCAAAATTTTGAATTTTGACGTTGCGTAGACGCTTGTTGTCGAGGACAATTTTGTCAAATTCCAGAAGGGATATCTCGAGCGAGATAAGGTATATCGTGCGAGATTTGTACTGTCGGGGCTAATATAACAACAGCTCCTCTTTCAATTTGAAAACATCCTTTTCAAATTTTCCCTCCCTAGCTCAAGCCAAGGCCATTTTCTCTGTAATTTTTTCGTGGATTGCTTGGTGATTCTCTTCCCAATCAATTCTCAATCCTCTCTCCCTCCATAATCAATGGCTCAAGAACAAAGGAATCCTATTTCGGGGAGTTATTTACTAGGGAAGGATTATCCCCGTGATGACCTCACCTTCGATAGGCACGCGCACATCTCCACCATCGTTCGGGAAGGTTTGGTAAGAGTTTCTTTCCCACATCTCATTTCTTATATTGCATTGAGCTTGAACCTACTTTGTCTTGAATTCAAATTCCATCAATGGCTATTTTTCTTTATTTTTGTCTATGCTTAGAACTAGGTTCCTTCTTGCATGCTCTGATTTTGTGCATTTTGTTGGACGATTGTTGCTGCATTGTGTGCGTATGAGTCTCCTACACATCATGGATTGTAGGAGAGGTTGATTCGGATCATTAATGGCATCCTTGGGCAAGCTTTTCTTGTACGCATGCCAAGCATTCGATGAAATGCCTCAATGAAAATTTTTCTTCATTTTCATTGATTTTCTGACATGGAATGATTTCTAACATTGCCCTTTTTGTTTTTCTTCTGTTTTGCAGTCATATAGGCCAACGAAGAATTGCCGTGGGAGCCAAAAATTGGCGAGAGCTTTGTGGGACAAGATCAAGGACCTTGAAGGGGTTAGAGATAGGATGGCCCACATGGGGCTATTGACCTTTATTGATAATCTTCGGGGGATAAGACGTACTCCCCAAGTCCTTCAGGCGATCCGTGAGAGGTGGTGGGATACTACCCACACCGTGCATTTGCGCTTTGGGGAAGCGACCATGACTCCGACTGATTTCCTTGCTATCATGGGGCTAGAGTTCATTGGCGATCCCCTGCCGAAGACTTCGGGTTATAAGCCTGCGGGTCCAAACGTGTGGGAGACAAAGCTTGATCGGTTTCGTCCCTAACAAGGTTAAGGGATTTACTGCTGAGCTGACACCCCTCCGGCGTTAGATAGAGGATTATGCTCTTAAGCCGAATGCAGTCACTGATCGATTGGTGAGGGGTGCCCTCTGGTATATCCTTTCTGAGACCATCTTCGCGAACCACTCTTCTACGGCTCGTCTTTCTTTGTTAGGTTTGTTGGTGAATCTGGATGAGGTGAGTGGATATGATTGGGGCTCAGCGGGGCTGGCCTTCTGCTATCACGCCATGGACGAGGCGTGTAGGCACACCAAGGATTCCCTGTCAGGGTATTCTTATGCCTGGGAGGTATGCTCTTGGTTCTGTTTCTGTTCTCTGTCTGTATACTTTGTCTGTGTTCCCTACTGAATTCGCTCTGTTTTCTTGTGCAGATATGGGGCTATACTGTCCTTGGGCTGTACAAGTTTGAGTTGGAGAGCCGGACCCCTTTGTTCCCGGATATCAGGAGGTGGAGCCACCCCAATCGGAGCGTTGATGAGGATGAGGATCAGGAGTGGACCCTGACAGTGGCAGAGGCGAGGACCATGCTGGACACTTTTGAGTATGAGAGGCTAGGCCTTTATCCATGGACCCTGTTGGAGCGGGAGGTGCATCGTGCTTGGGATGCTACTGGGATGCAGAGGATGCTGGCATCTTTGGAGGGGGATACTATGTACCTTGGTGAGCGGGTCTTCCCACAGCATGGTCGGGGTAGACTATCATATATGGTGCTAGTGGATCCGCCGAGGGCAATGTATCCCACCTACTCCATTCCTGATGATGATTATGCAGGTCTTATGGTGGGTGATGTGGCGACGGCTTGTGTTATCCCCGAGGCCTCTTACGCGGAGTTCCTGCCTCGACTGATGGGTCCCCTTCTGGTGGGTGATAGACGATCGCACGCTCGTGGCTCCACCTCTGCTTCTGCCTCAGGTTCATCAGCCCCTAGCACTTCCTCCCAGTCTGCTGGTTCTCTGCCTTTTGCCCCAGACTTCGGTCCTCTGAGCTACACGTACATGATGGGGAGTATGCCGATGATGGGCCACATCCCGACTCTGGATCATATTCCCGAGGGTTACCGCCTTCCGCCGGATGTCTCCTCGGTATGTTTCTGTTTGTATTATCTCTCGTATTCGTCCATATAAGTGTATATGTCCGACTTCATCTGAGCACTTCCTTTCTTTTGTCGTCAGGTCACCATGTCCGCGGTCGATTACAACCGTGGAGCGATCAAGATGGCGGGACTGATGGCCCTAGTGTCGGACCTCTCCGAGAGGCTATTCCATAAGGCTTCTTTGGCGGCCACGACAGTGGCCTCGGCGGTGACCCTTACTTGCGGAGCCAAGAGGTCGAGGAGGGATGGTAGCCCCCGTGGTGGTGATGGCGGAGGTGCCAGCAGCTCGGGTGACTTGATGGCGTGATCCCCTCCTTTTCTCTTTATCTGATTTCTGATGATCTGTACATATTGGCCGTGTGGGCCCAGACAATTTCTCTTTTCTTTGGTACCTGTTAGAAACAAGTAGGTAGCACAAAAACATGTTTTCTTAATCCCTAATCCTAGGTCTATTTAGTTAGTTAATTGAATTTCTCGACCTTCTGTGTTTTTGGAAATGGAATGGAATGGCCATCAAGGCCACAATTTTGAGATTGATCTTGGTGTTGCACTACATGTTATGAACTGTATGCGGAGGTTTTTCGAGACTTGCTTCGTCAAGTCGGGGCTAGATTGCTATTTGAGCAGAACTATTGCTGTCTTGCCGTAGCGATATCTCACGCGGGACAAGGTGTCTCGTATGAGACACGCTAGCCAGGCAGAGTTCTCTTCCTTTTTTGAACAGGATTTTGTCAGTTTTCCCTATAAAATCACCCCGTAGTTCGGCCAGATAACTCATTCTAGCCTTTCAAACTCTAGAGATATTCTGTTAGGGTGAAACTCTTGGCTTCTTTTCCAACCCTACGATCCATGGCTTCCAAGGAGATTGCCCCAACGTCCATGATTGTCGATGATTTTTCTCTGTCGTATGAAGTGATTGAGTCTTTCAAGCAAGCATCAAGAGATTTTGTGAGGTCATTTCGCAATCGATCTCGCAATAGGTTTATAGCAAAATTCGGATTTAGAATCCTTTTTCACCTTGAAGAACCTCCAACCGGATTGGAATCTGTTGCAGGGTGCTGGTCGATTTTGGGATCCCTCTGTTCACCTTTTCATTTTTTCTTTGAATGAGATGGTGCCTACTGTGGAGGAATTTTCCATTATCTTGGATATGCCTTTGACTGGTGAGATCGCTGTTCCTAAGTACCATAGGAATCATTCGGATGCTTTGAATGAATTGCTAGGGATCCCCCTTGATACTTGCTATGAGTTGGTTCACCGCAAATGGGTTGATTGCTCTTCTTTTCCAGAACGCTTCAGCGGGGATTCAGATGATGACGCCTTTCATGTCTACAAATGGAACTTTCTGGCCCTTTATCTTTTTGGAGATGTTCTGTTTACATGCAGGGACAGCTTGGTTGACTCCTAACTGGTGGAAATTGTTCTGCTGGCTAGAAAACGTTCTAGGAACATTATTCCGCTAATCTTGGGTGAAACCTTGCATGGTCTTGATGAGATGCATAGGACCGGTGCCATGACTCAAGGCAAGGGAGTCCTCTTCTGTTGACTATTTGGCTTAGGTAGCATCTCAAG
Organism: Adenophora triphylla var. japonica; assembly: GCA_022495995.1. NCBI lineage: Eukaryota > Viridiplantae > Streptophyta > Magnoliopsida > Asterales > Campanulaceae > Adenophora > Adenophora triphylla. The sequence goes on along the minus strand of JAFEMH010004012.1, from coordinate 104,944 downwards.
CTAGTAGGCCCCCCATTGGAATATTCCCCGTTCACATATCATACACGAAAATTACTGATCAAGGATCTCTCGGTGGACGAGTGGGCTGAGTTGATTGCGAAGACCGGAACTGCTGATATTCTTTGGTGTCCACCTTATTGGAGGTTGAACAAGTATGTTGCCAATACCAAGGGTTTTGACAGGGTTGTTCTTCCGGGTTTGCGAGATTCCTCTTTCTATTTTCCCAAATGGGTGCTCCGTTAGTTTGGTCAGTCGCAGGACACTTATCTTTTTGAGGGAGCTTCTCGTGAAGTGTCTTACATTGGTGTAGAGTTTGCGCAGGCACTAGCTCAAGCATGGGGCGAAGGAAATAGTCGGGACCGCCGGTCGAACCTTCGGACCTTTAATGCAAGCATCTTCTTATCCGACAAGTATTTGGATTGGTTTCTTCATACCGACCACCCTAGTGTGGAGAAGATTGATGATCTGCGGCTTTCACTGCTAGGGGATTCTTTCGTGTCTAGCAGTACTCTGCGAAGGAGCGAGGCTCAGTCTGATCCTGCTAATGTACGAACCGATCCGACCCAGGATTTTCTTGACGGGGATTGGTACGAGAGGCGAGTCAAAGGGATGCCTGGAAAGACGCAAGCTTTAGATAGGCCCAGTGTCTTCAAGAGACTTTCGGAGTCTGTCTTTGATCGTCTTGAGGGATGCTCTGCTTTGAGAGGCTCAAAGCGCAAGAAGGATCGCGAAGACGGTGGTGATCATGTCCGCCGGCCTACCAAGTCAATGAAAGGCTAGATCTTAAGGAGTACCAAGAGATTTCTTTGATAGATCAATAGCTTTTATTTTTATTAGTATTTTTTTTCAAGGTTGTTAGCTTAGCAAATTAGTCGTTGTGGTTAGGATTTCCCTTTTGCCGTTAATAAAATGCATTCGATTAATACAAGGACAAAAGTAGATTTATTTATATGATTAGACCGAACTCGGAGGCTGCCTACGTTCCTCTTTTACAGCAATTAAATAAGAGGCTCAGGTCTAACGTAGTTCATTTTTGAGAAAAAGGACAAAATTACTGCTTCAGGCCGAAGAGTAATCTCGCGCGAGACAAGGCCCCCCCCCTTTTTTTTATGCACACCCTTTCTTTTGCCTAGACTGCCCCTTCGGGTTTTCACTCTAGCGGACTTCTTTTCTTGTGCAAGCTCTAATTTTTGCCTAGGCCGTCCTTTTCGGGATTTTCAACCTAGCGAGCGATTTCTTTTTAGGAGGCCAAGTCACGCGAAGTATTTCTTGAGCTTGTCCATGTTGACCGGCTTCGGTAGTTGATCTCCATTTAAGTCCACCAGTTGAAGGGCTCCCCCAGAGAATATCTTCTTCACGATGTAGGGTCCTATCCATCTTGGTCCCCACTTGCCTAACGGGTTGAAAGGTCCAGGACGATGCTCACGGAGAACCAGGTCACCTACTCTGATGTTCCTTGTCTTGACCTTTTTGTTGAAAGCTCTTGCCATTCTTCTTTGGTAAGCTTGAGTGTGCTCGGCATCCTTTAGTCTTCTTTTATCTAGCAGGGCTAACTCCTCGTATCTGCTTTCTAGCCAGTCAACTTCGTTCACTTGGTTTTCTAGGAGAACCGCAGTGATGGTATTTCCAATTCTATTGGTAAGACAGCCTCCATTCCGAATGTGAGGGCGTAGGGAGTCTCTCCTGTAGCTGTCCGGACTGAAGTGCGGTATCCCCATAGTGCGAAGGGTAACTTGTCGAGCCACTCTTTCCCAGTGACTGCCATTTTTCTGATGATGGTCTCGATTGTCTTGTTCGCGGCTTCAACTGCTCCATTCGTTTGACGCCTGTAAGGAGATGACTTATGCCTTGTGATTTTGTACTCAGTGAGGAGGCGATCGGTTTCCTTCTCAAAGTGTGACCCATTATCGGATATCATCTCTTGTGGGACCCCATATCGGCAGATGATGTTGTGCTTGATGAATTCTGCAACCTTTCTGGCATTCAGAACTTTGTAGGAGGTGGCCTCAACCCATTTAGTGAAATAGTCGATGGCTACTAGGAAGAAGCAGTGTCCGTTAGCTCCTATGGGTGTGACCTTTCCAATCACGTCTATTCCCCATGTCGAGAACGGCCAAGGAGAAGTCATAGGGTACAGCAAGGAAGGCGGTGCGTGCTGAAGGTTGGCGTGTATCTGACACTTGTGGCACTTCTTGACCATTTTGGTGCAATCGGCTTCCACGGTTAGCCAAAAGTACCCTTGTCTGATGATCTTTTTGGCAAGCATGTTTCCGCTCATGTGGGTTTCACATATGCCTTGATGGACATGGTCCATTATTTCTCGGGCCTCTTCCTCAGTGGCACAAAGGAGATTTCCTTGGGAATGTTTCTTGAATAGACGGCCATCAGTGATAACGTAATTAGCGGCCAACCTCTTAAGGGCGATCTGAGTCTTCTGGTCTGTCTCAGGTGGGATGGTTCCATCTAGGATGAAATGCCAAATGTCATGGTACCACGGTTTCTCTTCGGAGTTCTCAACAATGGTACATTAGGATAACCATTTGTCTTTGCAGTCATGGAGATCTATAACGGCGCAGTAGGCAGGAGTTGCACGCCATGTTATTTTGAAAGGTTTGACTGCCTTCCCTTTAGGAATTTCAACCAAAGAAGCTAGTGTAGCCAATGCGTCAGCAAACCGATTTTTGTCTCTAGGGAGATAGTGGAATGAGACAACCTGAAATTGTTGCGCCAACTCTTGGAGGTGGGTACTGTATCTTTGAAGGGTTGGATCTTGGACCCTCCACTTTTTCAGTGTCTGATTGATGATTAACTGGGAATCCCCAAATACCTCGAGTTCAGTCACGTTGCGCTCTAGGGCTGCCTCAAGCCCCGCTATGCAAGCCTCGTATTCTGCGGTGTTGTTGGTGGCGTCAAAGTCAAGACGTACTGCCAGTGGAGTATAGATGTCATTGGGGTCTACCAACAACATTCCGATGTCGAACCCTCTCTTGTTGGCTGCGCCATTGAAAAATAATTGCCACTTATTTTCTTCTTCTATACTCATGATGTCTTCATCAGGGAATCGCGGGTCTTCCCCCTTCACTTCGTTGCAAGAAAATTCGGCTAACTGATCTGTGAATATACTCCCCCTGACGGATTTCTGAGTGACGTAAGTGATATCATACCCCGCGAGCATGAAGTACCATTTAGCCAATCTTGAAGACAAATTTGATTTGTCTAGGATGTATTTTAACGGATCCATCCTTGCAATGAGACGAACCGGGAAAGCTTCCAAATAGTGCTTTAGCCTTTGTGAAACCCAAACGAGATCGGCGCAGGATTTGTCGAGTGGAGAGTAGTTGATTTCGCTGCCTTGGAATCTGCGGCCGATGAAATAGATGGCATTCTTTGTGTGTGAGGCAGGCTGTTCTTGAGCGAGCATAGCCCCTAGCGCATTGTCAGTAACCGTGAGGTACAGCTTCAAGGGTTTCTCCTTGTGTGGTGGAACCAGGATGGGCGGGGAAGTTAAGTAGTGCTTAACTTCCTCGAATGCTTCTTGACATTCTTCGGTCCACTCTTGAGGTGCGTTTTTCTTGAGTAGCTTGAAGATGGGATCGCACATTGTAGTCAGTTGATTGATGAATCGACTGATATATTGAAGTCTGCCCATGAATCCCTTTACTTCTTTCTGTGTTCTGGGTGGAGGCATGTCAATGATAGCCCTTATCTTAGCGGGGTCTGCTTCTATGCCACGCTCTGTGACCATGTACCCTAAGACTTTCCCTTTGACCACTCCGAATGAGCATTTGGCGGGGTTGAGTCTCATCTTGTGCTGTCTCAGTCGATTGAAGAATTTTCTGAGATCTCTGAAGTGCTGACCATCCGTCCCTTTTGAGTGAATAATCATGTCGTCCACGTATACCTCTATTTCTTTGTGGATCATGTCATGGAATAGCGTAGTTACTGCCCTTTGGTAGGTAGCCCCAGCGTTCTTGAGACCAAACGGCATGACCGTGTAGCAGAACGTTCCCCAAGGTGTGGTGAATGCTGTTTTGTGCTGATCCTCCTCTGCCATGAGGATTTGGTTATACCCTGCGAAACCGTCGACGAATGAGCGGACTTCGTATGCGGCTGTGGCGTCGACCAACATGTCTATGTTTGGTAGCGGGAAGTCATCTTTAGGGGATGCCTTATTCAAGTCTCTAAAATCAACACAGACTCGTATTTTCTCGTTCGACTTGGCTACCTGTACCGTGTTTGCTAGCCATTCCGGATATTCGATCACTTTGATAAACCCTACGTTCAAGAGCTTCATGATTTCCTCTTTCACTTGCATTGACCATTCCGGCTTAATTCTGCGCAGTTTCTGTTTGACTGGCTTGGCGTTGGGTAGCAGCGGTATCTTGTGTTCTACAACTGACTGATTCAACCCAGGCATATCTTTGTAGGACCAAGCGAAGACATCGACATATTCTCTGAGGAGCTGCGTCAAGGTTTCTCTGTCTTCCCCCTTGAAGAAGCTGCCAATCTTTGTTTCTTTGGGGTCTTCCGTTGTCCCAAGATTAACCGTTTGCATTTCCTCGTCATCAACAGGGCCATTCTTTCCACAACGACCTACTTGCTTAGCTAATTCTTTTAAGATTTGTTCGTTTTCTTGATCTATCTCATCGTATGATTCATTATTAACGTGTTCGTTATATTGATTATTATTAGTTAATTCATCATTCACGATGTTAGCAATCTCAGGGTACTCGAAAAGATCAAAGTTTTCATTAAGGAAGTAAGGGAATACATGTTCAGCCACCGCCTCGATTTCCTCTTGAGTGAGTTCATCGGAGGTGGAGCCTGCTTCTAATGTGAAAGTTACAGGGCCTATCTTCCTGCGGGGATGGGGAGTGCAACCAAGCTCTTTGATCATGAAGTCTTCATCAACAACTGGTCCTCCGGTGATGTGCCAGTTTAGAATTGGCTCATCACATTTCTGTATTAGTCTTGTGTAATCAATAGTTGGAGCGTCCCCCTTGGAGATTGCATGGATCTGGTTGTCTTCTAACAGCAGTGTCTTGGAACTGCCGCAAAGATGTCTTCTCCCAACACAAAGTCCCATTCGCTTGTCATTTCTTCCTTTATGCCCCACAAATCTTTAGGGATTAGCGGGATAGGTTCTGTTACATCTGGAGAAGCATCGCAGTCGCTGAAGATTTCAAAGCCCGGTTGGCGCTTTCCTTTATCATCAGTCCATGGTTCTGAAAAGATAAAGTAGGGAGTATTTTCCCCTTCCCGGACGAAGTAGCCATTGAGTGTCTTTCGATATGGCTCGAGGTTGTAATTCTTGGCCTTTGGGTCTTTGTGGCCTTTGTATGCGGTTCCTTCCCACTTGATTTGAGTGAAGTCCCACTCGTCTTCGTCATCCCCATCGTGGAATGGAAATGATGTATCCTAGGCCATGCTTTGTGTGAGGTGGGGGAACTGGTGGTGGTTCCGTTATCCCTTGTAAGTGCTTTCCGAGCCCCAAGCCAGGGAAGTATCCTTTTGCTAGCATCATTCTCCAGACAGGAAGGCTTCCAGAAAACCAAAGTGCCTTGGAGTAATCGTTTTCGTTGCACGTTTCTATGACATTCACAGTGCTTTCTTTCTCGATCTCAAAGCCGCTGAACAGGAAATCAGAAGTGCTATGTTGTACTTCGAGGATAGGGCTAGCAGTAACCATCTCTCCGTGTATGGTGACTATTGTATTGTTGTGTCTGAACTTGATACATTGGTGCAGGAAGGAGGGTACACCCCCTATGTCGTGTAGCCAAGGGTGACCAAGCAGCAAGTTGAAGGATGCCGGAATGTCGATGACTTGAAATTCGATGCTCATTGTGACTTGCCCCATTTCTACAGGTATCACAACTGATCCCAAAGCTGTTCTAGCGGTACAGTTGTATCCCCTCACAGTGTTCCCGAATGGCTTAAGGTCTTTGTGAGTGAGATCTAAGGATGATAAGGCTTTCTTTGGGAGGACATTGATTGCAAAACCATTGTCGACCAAATTGCGTGGCATTCGGTATCCATTCACCTTAGCAGTTATATAGAGGGCCTCATGATGATTGTTCCCATAGGACGGTAGGTCCAAGTCAGTGAATGTGATGATGTTGCCAAATTGTACTTGACCAATCATTTGAGTGAGCTCTTCGGGTGTTGCTTCCGAGGAAATGGTCATTTGAGCCAATGCCTTTTTCAACATCTCACGGTGCTTGTGAGATGCTCCTATGAGATCCCACACTGAGATGTTCGCTTGTGTCTTCTTTAACTGAGTTAAGAGAGGGTCCTCCGGTTCGCTTGGCGATGAGGCTTTGGCTTGCTTAGGAGGATTTTCATCCCTTGGATCTTTGTTGGTGATTACACGACCGGATCGTGTGAGTAGATTGACTGTTTTAGACCCTTTTCCCTTTTGTTCTAAGATTTCCTCCCAAGACATCATATAACAGAAAGAAGATTTATTAAATTCAAGAGGGCTCTTGCCACAATTGTGGCTAGACGAGTAGGGTCCTCGAAGCTACTTTCTATCCCTATCAGATTGACCTCATTGTTTGGCAAGGGATTAGTAACAACATTAGGTAGCCCTATTTCTTTATCATCAAACAAATCTTGGATGACGTCTTTCAAGTGGAAGCAGGAGTTGGTGTCGTGGCCGGTGAAGTTATGGTACTTGCAGAAGAGATGATGAGCATGGTTGGCAGGAAGATCTTTCTTTGGAGGTCCGCCTTGGTTTGATTTTTCCGTTCTTGACAAGCACTTCGAAGAGTTCTTCTTGGGTGATTCCTTCAAGCTTGTCATAATGTCTATCCTTCTTCTTCTTTTGTGGTGGAGGTACTGCAGAGTACTTGCCATTTTCGGGATGATTGAAGACAATAGCATTGACAGAGGTATCCTTGGGATTAGAAGAGGAAGAAGAGCTCTTGTTGTAACGAAATCCACTTTCTTTCTTGGCTTCCCTTTTCTGTTTGATGAGGTCATCTAACCATATGCCCGACTTGTGAAGTTCGGCGAAGCTAGGAAAATAATTGCCGGCTAGCTTGTCTTGATACTCCTCTCTAAGACATTGTATGAGGATGTGAATTTGCTCGTCTAGGCTGGGCCTATCAACGATTTCTGTTAGTTTGGTTCTCCACCTTTTGACAAAATCTGTGAAGGATTCGTTCGAAAGTTGCTTGGTTTGCTCAAGATCCCTTCTAGTGGTGCGATAAGTGGAGTTGTCCTCATATTGCTTTTGGAAAGTACAACTAGCGAGTGGCCAGTCGAGTCTTGTAGAGAGTGGGAGGGTCATGTACCAATCCCTAGCGGCGCCATCAAGAGTTTGTGGGAAGCATTGGGCTAATAGGTTGTCATTAACACCCATAGGTAGCATGGCTCAAGAGTAGGTCTCCAAATGTGATTTGGGAAAGGTGGTGCCATTAAACTTTGCAATGTCGGGTGTTTTGTACTTTCTAGGAAGCTTGGACATGGATTGACGAAGGGTGTCGTAATCAATAGAGAGCGAGGCTCCCTTACTCACATCGAAGGAAGCAAGTTTCTTTTCTAACATGGCCATGGTAAGGGGTTCATTCTTGCTCTCCCTCTTGCTTTCCTTCTTGGACGTGTAGCTTTCGTTGTCAGATGAGGAAGATGACGAGCTGGACTCGTACTTCTTTTTCTTGCTTTTGCTTTGACTCTTCTTCTCCGGAGGAAGAATCATTTTTCTTTTTCTTTTCTTTGTTGGCTAGTGCTGCCCTAAGCTCTTGAATTTCTTCCACAAGAGTGTGGATTTGGGAAGCTTGCACTTCTAGGCGATCATTGGCTTCTTCCAGAAGTTTGTGGTTGTTTTCGGACAAGGTTTCATTACCCGGAATGTTGTCGATGTCGGACATTGTGTTGGGAGTCTTGAAGTTGAGTAGCTTCGGAAAACTGACAGAAGAGATGCAGAGACGATATCAGGATCAAATCTAGCCCCAACGAGTCGGAAGCAGGCTTAAATGGCTCAGGCTCAGTTTCAGCAAACAGATACATTATCCCGCGCGAGATATGTAGTCCCGCGCGAGATAATCACACGGAAAGTCGATTTTTATTAGACCTAAATTTTGGTCGGAACGGAAAATCCGTTTTGAGGGGTTTCTAAGGCCTTTATCAGAACCTAACGACTAAGCAATCAATCTGATTTTTGTAAAACAAAGCCATGTAAGATCGTTTTTCGAAGGGTTATATGTATATATATTTTTTCAAAGGGACATCCGAAAGGGTCATTCCGAAGGGACTTTTTCCGAAGGGACTTTTTCCGAAGGGACTTCTTTATTGTCAATTTTACATGGCTTTGTTTTGGTCAAAAACAAGAAAAGATCACCGAGTCAAAACCGACCGGTCACGGAGTGATCCTAAAAAGACAATCTACATGAAAATGTGGCGATGCAGGGATGGAAGGCTAGGCTCCCCGCGATATGAAAATCTAAGTGTATTGAATACGCGGAGTGGGATTGTCCAACTTCGGAGAGACCGGCGACTAGGTGGTTACCGTCATCCGTCCTTAGTGTGGGTCCCGAGTTTATAGAGGGTATGCAGTGCAATGACAGATATATCATGAGTGCGCGTGTGTGATAGTCAATCTAGGTGATAGATAAAAATAGAGATTTTTTTTTGAAAATCAAAAGGAAAACAGATAGTGGCCGAACCAAGTTGTTGTCTACGTTTCTCCCAATTTAGGAAGACTCAGACCGTCGTAGTTCCACATAAAGAGAGAGAAAGAGAGATAAATAATTTAATTTACAACTCCCGAATCCCCAATGGACCGGACTTTAATTAAATAAAACCCAATCACACGCAGTTTATAAATAATAATAATTTATTTAAATGAAATAAAGATTCGAGTTCTACATCTTAAGGGAGGCCTTAAGATGCGGAAACTCTGCAGATAATGAATTCTGGGATCCCCCTTGCGTGCTCGGCTCTCGTCTTGGACTATGAGATGAACGGGAGAAACCAAAAAACAACCAGATTGCCGAGACGATATCTCGCGCGAGATATGATATCTCTTGCGAGATATGCCTCATCTGAGAGCAGAAAATCGAATTTACAATAATTTTCTTTGAAAACCTCTCTTTTAATTTTGACGGAAGTTTAAGCCTCTTAATTTCAAATCCCCAGCGGAGTCGCCACTGTGAGCGTTGTGATTGATTTCGAGTCGCCACCTATATTATTCGTTTGGAAAACCTAGAAAAACCATTTTTCTGAAAGAGATTGGGTTCGGGGCTTAGGTTATGGAATGGGTAGGTCAAGGAGCATCCATTCCACCCAATCCGGAGATTGGTCTTGCTAAAGAAAAGAGAGGTTTTCAGAGAAGAGAAAAAACGATTTCAAATATAACAAGTAAAGATCCATTTAACAGGGTTAAACGGAATGTAGGATCGATTGCTTCGAGACCGTCCCCATGATTTGGAGAGGCTCTAGGCCGATCCTAGATTCAATAGATTTATACCACTCTAACAATCAATTAGAAAGGGACTTAGGGGTTACCTTGCGTGAGGTGATTTGGGCAGAGTTTAATCTCAAGTTTAGAATCGAATCTTAATACGGACAGAGCTTCGCCTCAGTCCTTGACTTGGATCTTGATGTTTGTTTATCAACAAGGTTGACAAACAAACTTTGAGGTTATTTTTAAGAGTGATTTTGTAGGAACCTTTCAGGGAAAGAAACCAACAAAATATGTGTGTGGTGTGATAATTCGTGGTCCTTTGATCCTTGGAAGTCACCAAGTATTTATAGGGGTTGGATAGGTAGAGGTGGAGAGGTAAAACCCTTTCAGAAGGTTCTAGACCCCAAACTCTATTGGTTGGCCGGATAGATAAAATCTTATCCCGAAAAGAGGTTGAAATCGACGAGGAAACTGTCTTCTGCATGTTGCAGGGGACGATATCTCGCGCGAGACACGCCATCTCGCGGCGAGATATTGTTCCTGTGGACAATTCCGTCCTTTCCTCATTATCTCGTATGCAGTTTAGTCCCAAACTAAATATGGTTAGTCAAAACGTAACGAAACATGACAAAATGGTGGATTTCTACTTCTTGACTCAAAGCGAGACTTAGAGTGGTATAAATATGATCCGATGTGTTCAGAATAGGGTGTCTACACCACCTTGCAAAGCAAGATCAGTCAATATGGACCACTTTGCCGATTTTTTGATCCTATAAATACTAGCCTCCCTCAGCTCATTTCATACAAACAATCTCCTCCCCAGCCCTTCCCTTTCAATCCAGAGCAGTTTCCAGCCATTTTGAGGCATCCCGTGGCCTCCCGAGCCATCCCGAGGCATCCCGAGCCATCTCGAGGCATCCCGAGCCATCTCGGTCCATCCCGATCGACCCCCCGACGTCCCATAAACCCTATTCATCCTCAATCAATCCACACTCGGCCACCAAACTCCAAACGCCCAAAAACAACTCAAAACGGTCAAAATCCGTGAGTTCAACGAGTGCAAAATGAGAGTTAATTAGGGGAGGTTCTATCCGAGTGAGTGCAGAATTTATCTCATCTTTAAACCATCCCAAATCAACCACATTCCCCCGAGAAAGATAGAAACAAACCAACATTGGTGAGATCTCCTTCCGAACTCTAAATAAACTGCTTTAATTTCCAAATCTTTAAGCATTTCTGTTTAAACACAACATTTACAATGTGGATATTATTTGCAAATGCATTCTTAAAAACACACAAACACACGCACACAATATTTTCAAAGAAAGGTTTAGAAAAACTCATGAAAATGAGGCGACTCGGGTGAGCTCAAAATTCTCTTCCCGAGGCGTAACCTGACCTCCGAACTCAAAATCTCATCACACAAACAAAAGCCTTTTTTCAATATTTTGGGCATAATCATAACGGCGTTTAATTGTTGAATAACCCAAACACAACAAAGGTTTTTAAGCAAACATGTGATCATTGTGAACAAATCATGTTTTCAGATGTCTCGACAAGTCTTCTTTTTCTACAAAATAGGAAAAATAGAGTTAAACACTGATTTTCTGTCAGCAAGGGCTTCCATACATCCTTACAAGCTTTTCAGTACTCATACTCTCTCAAAAGAGTCAAACCCAAAAGCATATTTTTTGTGCCTACATCAAATAAGGCATTCACACAAAAAGGGACCAGTTCCCACCTTTTCAAAAAAAAAAATACATAAGCCCTTGCAAGTGTACATTATAAGTCATTTATTTCACATTTTTTGTTGATTGATTGATTAAAAAAAAATACAAAGGTGTTGAAGAACATACCCAGCTAGATTGAAAAACCTAAAAGGGCAGTCTATGCAAAATCAGGGTTGCACCATTCTCCCCCTTCTCTGTCTCCCCTTCTCTCACAAAAGGGTCGAACTACGGAGACCTGATCCCCTCAGTCCGAGGGGAACGTAGGCAGCCTTCATTGGTTCGGTCTAAAAACACACAAAATTCCAAAAATTGGATACCATCAAGGCTCAGACAAGAAGCAAGCAAGAGATTTTGCGTCTCGATAAAGCCTTAAAGCAAATCACAAATCATTACAGTTAAAACACTTCTTGATGAGTTCAAGCACGGTCTACTCTCGACTCATAACATGCTAAGATAACATAAAACATCTAGTAATTAATGTGTCTGCAATGACAATGAATGGATACTCAGAGCTCAGAAGGTCATTCCATGCCACTCGCGCTTGTCCCTTCGGTGGTCTTTCCTTTCTTCCCTCGTCTCCCCGATGAGTCTTCTTTCGTTCAACTTGAACTACATCTGTCTCCCTCCTTCCAAGATCAGGAGTCCTCCCCGTTGTGTCAAGAAATCCAGTCGCTCTCAAAGCTTCGTTCGTCCATGCCTCGGCTCGGATCTCCTCCCTATGAGTCTGCAAAAGGAGACCTCTCTCCGCCAGTCTGTCAACTCTAGTCTCTTAGTCAAAACAAAGCAACTCCCGTGATATCTTGAGAGTTAACCCAAGCTTATACACTCCTAAGGTGGTAGCTGAAATGGGAACCTTGCTCCGGAATCGCCTCGCGCCTGCTCCCCAGAATCGTTTGAGCCTGTCCAAGATGCAGCTCATACCATTCCAAATACTCAGTAGATAAAACGATACACTCCCTGCGTTCGAGAAGTACCCCAATAGGAAAAGCAGAATACTTCCATATCCTCAGAAGGAAAAGGAAAGCGGATGGGTCTGCCATAGAAAGGAGCTACCATCATAGAAGCCATGTCATTTCAACCCAGCAAAGGCTCCTACCTCATTCCAAACTGCCTGGAAGCAAGGGACGAAATGAAGAAAGAAGATTGAGACAGCCCAGGAACCCTGACAACATAGGAACATTCCTGAAGAGCCCTCCTAGTTTCTATCTCCCAATAAAGAACCCACCAACGAACGTGATGCGTGCCGAGCCTAGCCATCTACCTTTCCCATTCAGATTGATCTGTCTACAAGACCAAAGGTCACTGAGCAAATGTCCACGGACTAAAAGATGTAGGAAGCACCAGCATAGCTTGAAGTCTCTCTTGCAACCATAAAGTGAGCACATCGGGGATTCCTCTGCGCATGAATCGGTCCCCCATCACCAGACGGTCTATACCGTGGAAGGTTTATCTTTGAATCAAAGGAACGATATCCTCGCCCGCTCGGTAGTGGCCTACCACATCCAACAAAGCATTGTGGCATATCTCGAGGGAGCTAACCATGAAAAGGGTGGCTATCACGCACAAAGTAAACACGTCCCACGAGACGTCACTCCCACCGTCGCACATGAATCTGTCAAAGCTATTTCAGCTCCCAACTACTCATCTCCAGGTTGGCCAAAGCACCCAGAAAAGAAAAACAGTAGGAGGATTTGCTCCATGAAAAAGAGTAGTCGAGAACCTGTACCACAAAAGGCCCAAGCAAGAGCATCTGAATCATGCTCACCTTGATCACATGAGGTAATGACTTGGGGAATCATCACATACAACTGGCCAGATTCACGGGCTCAACCTTCCCGAAGAAAAAAAACCAAACAATGCTTCTACCTGTAGACACCCCATTCTGAACACATCGGATCATACTTATGCCACTCTAAGTCTCGCTTTGAGTCAAGAAGTAGAAATCCACCATTTCGTCATGTTTCGTTAAAGTTTTGACTAACTACCGTTAGTTTGGGACTAAACTGCATACGAGATAACGAGGAAAGGACAAAACTGTCCTCAGGAGCAATATCTCGACGCGAGATGGCGTGTCTCGCGCGAGATATCTCCCTCTGCAGATTAGGGCACGGAGTTCCCTCGTCGATTTCAACCTCTTTTCGGGATAAAACTTTATCTCTCCGGCCAACCAATGGGAGAGGAGGTCTAGAACCATCTGATAGGGTTTTAACTCTCCACTTCTTCATATCCAACCTCTATAAATACTTGGTGACTTCCAAGGTCGAGGGAGAAGGTCCCAGACCGCGAATTTACACAACACACACACACATTTTGTCGTTTTCTTTCCCTGAAAGAATCCTTCAAAATCACTCTAAAACTCACCTCATAGTTTATTTGTCAACCTTGTTGACAAACAAGCATCAATCTCCAAACCAAGGACCAAGGCGAAGCTCTGTCCGTGTGAAGGGTCGACTCTAAACTTGAGCCGAAACTCTGCCCAAATCACCTCACGCAAGGTAATTCCTAATCTTCCTTCTAATTGATTGTTAGAGTGGTATAAGTCCATAGAATCTAGGATCGGCCTAGAGCCTCTCCAAATCATGGAGACGGTCTCGAAGCAATCGATTCTACATTCCGTTTGACCTCGTCAAATGGACCTTTATTTGTAGTATTTGAATTCGTTTTTTACTTCTTCTTTTGAAAAACCTCTCTTTTCTTTAGCAAGACCGATCTCCGGATTGGGTGAAATGGATGCCTTCTAAACCTACCCATTTCATAACCTAAGCCCCGAACTCAAATCTCTCAAATGATTTTTCTATGTTTCCAATCAAATAATATAGGTGGCGACTCATAAAAATAAAAAGAACCAGAATTTCTTTCTCACAACGCTACAAAGTGGTGACTCACTTGGGGAATGAAAATTAAGAGGCTTAAACTTGCGTCAAAATTAAAAGAGAGGTTTTTCAATCTATTTTGTAAAATTTGAATTTTTTCTCGTTCTCGTATGGGAGATATCTCGCACGAGATATCATTATCTCGCGTAAGATAGGGTTCCACCGGTTGTCTTTTGGTTTCTCCTGTTTCGCTCGTAATCCAAGACGAGAGCCGAACATGCAAGGGGGATCCTGAATTCATTATCTGCAGAGTTCCCGCATCTTTAGGCCTCCCTTAAGGTGTAGAACTCGGACCTTTATTTTCCTTAAATAATTGATTATTATTTATGAACTGCGTGTGATTGGGTTTTATTTAATTAAAGTCCGGTCCATTGGGGATTCGGGAGTTGTAAATTAAATTATTTATCTCTCTTTATCTCTCTTTATCTCTCTTTATGTGGAACTACGACGGCCTGAGTCTTCCTAGATTGGGAGAAACGTAGGCAACCACTTGGTGCGGCCACTATCTGTTTTCTCTTTTAACTTTCGAAAAAAATAAAACTTTCTATTTTACTCTATCACATAGATTGACTATCACACACGCGCACTCATACTATAACCACAGTCATTGCACCGCATACCCTCTATAAACCCGGACCCACACTAAGGACGGATGACGGTAACCACCTAGTCGCCGGTCTCTCCGAAGTTGGACAATCCCACTCCGCGTATTCAATCCACTTAGATTGTCATATCGCGGGGAGCCTAGCCTTCCACTCCCCGCATCGCCACATTCTCATGTAGATTGACTTTTTAGGATCACTCCGTGACCGGTCGGTTTTGACTCGGTGATCTTTTCTTGTTTTTGATCAAAACAAAGCCATGTAAAATTGACAATAAGAAAGGATTTGGAAAAGGTCCCTTCGGAAAAAGTCCCTTCGGAAAAAGTCCCTTTCGAAAAAAGTCCCTTTCGGATGTCCCTTCAAGAAAAATGTGCATATAATCCTTCCAAAAAAAAAAAAAAACAATCTTACATGGCTTTGTTTTACAAAAATCGGATTGATTGCTTAGTCGTTAGGTTCTGATAAAGGCCTTAGAAACCCCTCAAAACGGACTTTCTGTTCCGACCAAAAATTAGGGCTAAATAAAAATCGACTTTCCGTGTGATTATCTCGCGCGGGATTACTTATCTCGCACGGGATAATGCTTCTGTTTGCTGAATTTGAGCCTGAGCCATTTAAGCCTCGCTTCGACTCGCTGGGGCTAGATCCTTATATCTGCATCTCTTCTGTCAGTTTTCCGAAGCTACTCAACTCCAAGACTCCCAACACAATGTCTACCGGAAAGCATGCCATGACCAAGGAAAGCCGTGGGCAACCCACTCTCCAAGATTTGACCAAGTCTCTTGTCGCTGAAATGGAACACGTGGAAGGTTGGAGAGAAGCTTTTGATTTGCCCGCCACTCGCATTGCTAGGGATTTTCTAAGATGGAAAGTGATTCCGACAAAGGGGCGATCATCCGTGCAAGAGGAGCTAAGTGACATCAAAACTCAACTTGCCAAAGCCCCCGCAAAGAATTTAATGACAATGACTCGTGGCATCACATGGAAGAATCCATCCAAGCCGAAAAGACAAAGATGTTGATTGAAGAGCTCGAGGAAGTCAAGAGAGAACTTGAAACTATGACCCTAAAGTGCATCAACCTTGAAGCCCACATTGAAGATGACATGGATGAGAGGGTCAAGTTTTTCCTCAATACCCTCTACCGTGACCTCAAAGAGCAAATGGAGGAAGAATATCAGGCTCGCCACCTCGTCTTTGTGCAACACTACGAGAACCATATCCGAGACCTCCATAACCAAATGGCTAAGCGAAGGAAGGGGAGGATTTTCTCCGACATCGGAAACATCACTCTTGGTCATCTCTTCAGAAGTCTTCACAAGGACGGAAAGCTGAAGCCAATAGAAGGCTACCAACCTAAGAGGGAAGGTCGATCTCCACACCTCTATTGCTACTACCATCAATGCAATGGCCATCACACCAATGATTGCTTCAACCTGAAAAATGCAGTCCAAGACTTGATTTGAATTTGCCCAAGTGGTGGAATAGTTTGGATGAGTTCAAACAAATGAGGAGTCTCTTTTCATTTCAGTTATTTACTTTTAGTTGCAAAAGAAACGGTTAGTAGCCTAGTTTAGTTTAGTCGGGTACTACTTGCCTAAAGACTTCATTTGTGGGCAAGAGTACCAAGTTTGCTTTTCAATAATAGTTAGTCAGTATTTCCCTTTTCCGATTAATACTTTGAGATTGAGAGAGAAAGCACTGTGAATGTCATAGACACTTACAACGAGAACGACTCACTCAAAGGCACTTAGGTTTTCCTAAGCCTTCCCGCCCGGAGAATGATGCTAGCAAAAGTGGTACTTTCCTGGATTGGGGCTTGGAAAGCACTTACAAGGAATAACGGAACCACCACCGGTCCCCCCGCCTCACACAAAGCATGGACTAGGCTACGACATCTCCATCCACGATGAAGATGACGTAGAAGAATGGGGCTTCACTCAAATCAAGTGGGAAGGAACCTCGTACAAAGGCTGCAATGACCCAAAGGCCAAGGATTGCAACCTCAAACCATATCGAAAGACACTCAATGGCTACTTTGTTCGAGAAGGGGAAAGTATTCCCTACTTTATCTTTTCAGAACCATGGACTGATGATAAAGGAAAGCGCCAACCGGGCTTTGAAATCTTCAGCGACTGCGATGCTTCTACAGATGAAACAGATTCCGTCCCACTGATCCCTAAGGATTTGTGGGGCACGAAGGCAGAAATTACAAGTGAATGGGACTTTGTGTTGGGAGAAGACATGCTGCGACAATTCCAATACATGTGCCGGTTAGAAGACAGCCAGATCCATGCAATATCCAAGGGGGACGCTCCAACTACCGACTACACAAGACTAATACAGAAATGTGATGAGCCAATTCTAAACTGGCACGTCACCGGGGACCAGCTTGTTGATGAAGACTTCATGATCAAAGAGCTTGGTTGCACTCCCCACCCTCGCAGGAAGATAGGCCCTACAACTTTTACATTAGAAGCAGGCTCCACCTCCGATGAACTCACTCAAGAGGAAATCGAGGCGGTGGCTGAACATGTATTCCCTTACTTCCTTAATGAAAACTTTGATCTTTCTGAGTACCCTGAGATTGCTAACATCGTAAATGATGAATTAACTAATAATAATCAATATAACGAACACGTTAATAATGAATCATACGATGAGATAGATCAAGAAAACGAACAAATCTTAAAAGAATTAGCTAAGCAAGTAGGTCGTTGTGGAAAGAATGGCCCCCGTTGACAACGAGGAAATGTAAACAAGCTAATCTTGGGACAACGGAAGACCCCAGAGAAACAAAGATCGGCAGCCTTCTTCAAGGGGGAAGACAGAGAAACCTTGACGCAGCTCTCCTCGTAGAATATGTCGACGTCTTCGCTTGGTCCTGCTGCAGAGATATGCCCGGGTTGAATCCGCCGGTTGTAGAACACAAGATACCGTCGCTACCCAACGCCAAGCCGCCAAGCGTAAACTACGAAGAATCAAGCCGGAATGGTCAATGCAAGTGAAAGAAGAAATCATAAAACTCTTGAATGTAGGGTTCATCAAAGTGATTGAGTATCCTAATGGTTAGCAAACACAAGGTGCAAGTAGCCAAGTCGAACGGGAAAATACGGTCCGTGTTGATTTCGTAGACTTGAACAAGGCATCCCCTAAAGATGACTTCCCGCTACCAAACATAGACATGTCGGTCGATGCCACAAAGAAAGCATACGAGGTCCGTTCATTCGTCGACGGGTTCCGCAGTGGTGTAACCAAATCCTCATGGCGTAAGAGGACCAAAGACAAAACAAAGCATTCACCACACCTTGGGAACGTTTCGCTACACCTGGTCATGCCATTTGGTCTCAAGAACGCCGGGGCTACTCTACCAAAGTGGCAAGGCCACAACACTATTCCACGACATGATCCATAAAGAAATAGAGGTGTATGTGGACGACATGATTATCCACTCGAAGGGGACAGATGGCCAACACTTCGTAGATCTCGTAAAATTCTTTAATCGATCGAGACAAAGACAAAATGAGACTCAACCCCGCCAAATGCTCATTCGGAGTAGTCAAAGGGAAAGTCTTGGGATACATGGTCAGCGTAACGCGACATAGAAGCGTATCCCGCCAAGATAAAGGCCATTACGTACATGCCTCCACCCAGACACGTAAAGAAGTAAAGGGATTCATGGGCGTATTTCCAATATATCGCCGATTCATTAATCAACCGACTACAATGTGCGACCCCATCTTTAAGCTGCTTAAGAAAAACGCACCTCAAGAGTGGACCGAAGAATGTCAAGAAGCATTCGAGGAGGTTAAGCACTACTTGACTTCCCCACCTATCCTGGTTCCACCACACAAGGAGAAACCCTTGAAGTTGTACCTCACGATCACAGACAACGCATTAGGGGCTATGCTTGCTCAAGAACAAACAGCCTTTCGCACACGTAAAATGCCATCTACTTTGTCAGTCGCAGATTCCAAGGCAAAGGCAGTGAAATCAACTACTCTCCACTCGACAAGTCATGCGCTGCTCTCGTCTGGGTATCACAAAGACTAAAGCACTATATGGAAGCCTTTCCAGTCCGCCTCATCGCAAAGATGGATCCACTGAAATATATCCTAGACAAATCAAATTTGTCTTCGAGACTAGCCAAATGGTACTTCATGCTCGCGGGGTATGATATCACTTACGTCACTCAGAAATCTGTCAGAGGGAGTGTATTCGCAGATCAGTTGGCCGAATTTCCTTGCTACGAAGTAAAGGGGGAAGACCCGCGATTCCCTGATGAGGACATCCTAAGCATAGAAGAAAATAATGAGGACATCCTAAGCATAGAAGAAAATAAGTGGCAATTATTTTTCGATGGCGCAGCCAACAAGAGAGGGTTTGGCATCGGAATGTTATTGGTAGACCCTAACGACATCTACACTCCACTAGCAGTACGTCTTGACTTTGACGCCACCAACAATACCGCAGAATATGAGGCTTGCATAGCGGGGTTTGAGGCAGCCCTAGAACGCAACGTGACTGAACTCGAGGTATTCGGGGATTCCCAATTGATCATCAATCAGACATTGAAGAAGTGGAGGGTCCAAGATCCAACCCTTCAAAGATACAAAGGTCCCACCTCCAAGAATTGGCGCAACAATTTCAGGATGTCTCATTCCACTATCTCCCTGCAGACAAAAATCGGTTTATGGACGCATTAGCCACACTTGCTTCTTGGTCGAAATCCCTAAAGGAAAAGCAAGCTTAAACCCTTCAAAATTACACTACGTGCAACTCCCGCATACCG
This sequence comes from Adenophora triphylla var. japonica, assembly GCA_022495995.1. Taxonomy (NCBI): domain Eukaryota; kingdom Viridiplantae; phylum Streptophyta; class Magnoliopsida; order Asterales; family Campanulaceae; genus Adenophora; species Adenophora triphylla. The sequence continues at coordinate 85,543 of JAFEMH010004012.1, read as the reverse complement.
CGCCGTTATAGATCTTCACGATCGCAAAGACAAATGGTTATCCAAAGGTGCCGCTCGTTGAAAACTCCGAAGGGAAACCATGGTACCACGACATTTGGTATTTCATCCTAGATGGAACCATACCGCTCGAGACAGTACCCGAAGACTCGTGTCGCCCTTAAAAGGTTGGGCCGCCAATTACGTCATCACCGCCGGCCGTCTATTCAAGAAACATTCCCAAGGAAACCTCCTTTGCGCCACCGAGGAAGAGGCCCAGAAATAATGGACCATGTTCATCAAGGCATATGTGGAACCCACATGAGCGGAAACATGCTCGCCAAAAAGATCATCGTACAAGGGTACTTTTGGCCGACCATGGAAGCCTACCGTACCAAAATGGTCAAGAAGTGCCACAAGTGTCGATACACGCCAATCTTCAAGCATGCACCGCCTTCCTTGCTGTACCCAATGACTTCACCTTGGCCGTTTTCTACATGGGGGATAGACGTGATTGGAAAGATCACACTGGCATAGAGCCAACTGACATCCGTTTCGTCCTAGTAGCCATCGACTATTTCACTAAATGGGTCAAGGCCGCCTCCTACAAAGTTACGAATGCCGTAAAGGTTGCGGGAATTCATCAAGCACAACATCATCTCGCCGATATGGGGTTCCACAAGAGATGATATCCGATAATGGGTCACACTTCGAGAAGGAAACCGATCGCCTACCGACCGAGTACAAAATCACGAGACACAAGTCTTCTCCTTATAGGCCTCAAACAAACGGAGCGAGCTTGAAGCCGCGAACAAAACAATCGAGACTATCATCGAAAAAATGGCAGTCCGGAAAAGACTCGGCCCGACAAGCTACCATTCGCACTATGGGGGTACCGCACTTCGGTCCCGAACGGCTACAGGAGAAACTCCCTACGCCCTCACATTCGGGATGGAGGCTGTCTTACCGATAGAATTGGAAATACCATCACTAAGGGTTCTCCTAGAAAACCAAGTGAATAAAGTCGACTGGCTAGAAAGCAGATACGAAGAGCTAGCCCTGTTGGACGAAAGAAGGTTGAAAGCGGCCGAACACACTCAAGCTTACCAAAGAAGAATGGCAAGAGCTTTCAACAAAAAGGTCAAAACAAGGAACATCAGAGTAGGCGACCTGGTGCTCCGTGAGCATCGTCCCGGACCTTTCAACCCGTTAGGCAAGTGGGGACCAAGGTGGATAGGACCCTACATTGTGAAGAAGATATTCTCTGGGGGAGCCCTTCAGCTGGTAGACTTAGACGGAGATCAACTTGTTGGGTTTTATGGGTCCATGCGCAGCGGAATTAAGCATCAAATTAACACAAAACCCAAGCCCTAAGATCCGTTCTATACGATTAAATTGAATTCCTATGAGATAGAATTTACCAACCTTTTTGCTTTCCGGTCTTGAGCTATCGAACGGATAATTATGTGATTCGTAATCACAAACTTTTGACCTTCAAATCTTCGAATCTTCAACTTCTTTGGATCTTCAGATTTGAACTCTAGGCCTTTGATTTGTTTGAACAAATTAAGACCCTCTTTTGGTAATCCACACAAATATGAATGTCGAGAACGATTCTCGGGTTGGGAATTGCTAGATTCCTAAAAACTTATGGAAGAATATTGAGAGGACTTTTTATTGAGAATTTATTGAAAAAATTCGGCTAACTGATTAGGTCTCGATTGCACCTCGTATTTATACTACAATAGTAAGAATACGTCTCCTAATCGTATTAGGAGAGACAGCCGTCAAACCGCGTACGGGCTTATTATGTCGCGCGGTATATTAAGCCATTGGCTTAATATGTCGCGCGGTATATATAGCCGTATACGTAAACTCTCAACCATTCTTCCTCAGGTTAACCAATTCATTCTATTTGTGTGTGACCCAATAGGATTGTATTATGTTGGCAATGAGTCCGATCATATCGACCCTCATAAGACATAAGCGGACTCTAGCAAGCCATTATGTCTACCCAAATAACACAACGTAAGAGTTCACGTTTCCAATGGTACACTTCCATTTCTCCCTTTGTCTCACGATGTTATATTGAACACAAGTCATGGTTCACGTCAACTTGTATTTGTTCAATGCTTTCTCGATCTTGAGTATAATGATAATCCAATCACATTGGGGTGTGGCCACACGCTTTCATCATTATCACTCATCGAGGGGCCCAAGCAAAACATCTCTCTTCCGAGGGACAAATTCCATCTTGACTTATCATCCTTCCCATCATGAATCCGATCATGCCAAAGATAGTCTTTATAGATATCGTGTTAAGATACCGTTTGACTAAAATCAAACATAACTTTCATCATATGTAAGGTCATGATAATCTCAGGTCTAAGGACTAAATGAAGTGACCATATGAGATTTAATTATGACATTTGACCATGACATAAATCTCATACGGGTCAAGTCCAGTTACTTGTTCTCTAACAAGTACCCATAATTTCAATGTGCATCTCTATGCATATAATCATCATATGATTATCCATTGACAATTATACTAGTTATTTACAAGTTTGTAATGTGCATCTTTATGCATATGATCATCTCTATGGTCATCCATTACCAACTTATACTAAATAACTAGGGACACAGATTAATATAATAAACATGCGAAAACATATATTAATCAATAATAAAATTTCTCATTTATTAATGATAAAGACGATACATCAAGGTTTATAGAAACTATAAGCCTAGGGCATACACACTAACAGCTCCCACTTGCACTAGGCTCCATTTATGTATCGAATACTCATGGATCTAACATGACCATCATGCTTCTGCCTGTGCGAGGGTCTTTGTAAGTGAATCCCTAATGTCATCATCGGTTGATACTTTGTATATCTTGACTTCTTCTCATTCTTTATGAATTCCTCAAAGAACGTCTAAGTGAGTGTTTGGATCGTTGTTGTGACCTTGGTTCCATTGTTTGCACAAATGGCACCACTATAGTCATAACAAGAGCTTCACCGATTAGTGATACTTGGAACATTTCCAAAATACTAATGAAATTTTGATCCAAACTGCCTCTTTTAGTAGTAGAATTGGCTACAATTTCTGCTTGGAACTCTTCCAATCAAAACTGCACCTCTAATAAGCATAAACATAAATCTTAATTGCGATTTAAAATAACTTTGTCAGTTTGGAAGCTAGCATCTATGTAACCCTTACAGCAAGATTAACTTCCAATCTTTCAAATACCAAGAACATATCCTTAGTTCTTCTTAAGTACTTAAGGATCATCTTGACTCCCATCCAATGGTTTATATCAGGATCAGATTGGTATCGACTCATCATGCATGGAGCATATGAAACGCCGGGTCTAGTACAAATCATGGCATACATGACAGATCCAAATGCCGAAGCATATGTAACTTCATTCATTTTCCTTTTGCTCATCAGTTGTCATAAGACAATGAGTATTGCTAAGAGAAATACCATGACCTATTGACAAGCTACTCTTCTTAGACTCTTCTAAGAATCTTGTCAATGTGAACACTTTGACTCAAACCAATTTATCCTTCTAGATCTATCTCTATAGATCTTGATGCCAAGGATGTAAGCGGCTTTACCCATGTCTTTCATTGAGAAACCTTTCCTTGACCAAGACTTAACAAAGCCTTAAGTGTCGGAACTTGTTTTTCCAATGAGTAAGATATCATTGTAATAAAACAATAGAAATACTCCTACGCTCCCACTGAATTTCATGCATACACAAGATTCATCTTTGTTCTTTGATGAAGTCAAACTCTTTGACCAATTCATCAAAACGAAGATTCCAATTCCTTGAAGCTTGCTTCAACCCATCTCATGGATTTTTGCAACATGCATACTTTATTAGAGTTTCTTGGATCGACAAACTATTCGGGTTGTGTACTATACACATCCTTAATAATCTTTCCATTTAAAGAAAGTCGTTTGACATCCATTTGTCATATCACATAGTCACAATATGTGATAATAGCGCTTGAAATTCTAACAGACTTCAACATTGTAATCGGCGAAAAAGGTTTCAACATAGTCAATACTATGAATTTGCCCAAATCCCTTTGTTACAATTTTTAGTCATGAAAGTATACACCTTCCCATCCATGTCGGTCTTGAAGACCTACTTGCAACCCTTTAGTTTTTACACCTTTAGGTAGCCCAATCAAGTTCCAAACTTGATTGTCAAACATGGATTGCAATTCGGATTCCATGGTGCCTAACCATTTATCCAAATTAGGAGGGGACATCGCTTCTTGATAGCAAGTAGGATCGTCATTCTTAATGACTTCCACTTTATCACTTTCCGCAACGAGAAATCACTTATTTCTTGAGTTCGGATCGTGACCTATCCAATCTACGATGGACTTGTGCATCTTGAACCGGTTCCACAACTCTTTGTGAACTTGGTTCCGTCTCTACTCTTGGTTCCATATTATTTTTGGGTTCTTGAACTTCTTCAAGATTAATTTTACTCCCACTAGATTCTTTATTGAGAAATTATTTCTCAAGAAACAAATCGTATAGAGCAACAAACATTTTGTTCTCTTTGTGGTTGTAAGATTAATTTCCGAAAATAACTTTGTCAAATTTGGTGCTAACTTATAAGAGACAAGTCTCTTTACATAAGATTCGCAACCCCAAATTTTCATGAAAGACAAACTAAGTTTTCTTCCATGCCACATCTCATGTGGGGCCTTAGGAACCGATTTAGTAAAGACTCAATTCAGTGTAACCGCATTACTTCTAATGCATATCCTCAAAAGGAATTAGGAAAGTCAATTTTGACACATCATCGAATGAACCATGTCTAACAAGGTTCTATTCCTCCTCTCAAACACACCATACAATGTGGTGTTCGGGTTGAGTCAACTGCGAAACGATTTCATAGTTTTGAGATGATTGTCAAACTCTTGGCTCAAATATTCACCACCTCGATCTAATCGAAGTACTTAATAGTTTTACCAAGTGGTTTTTGTATTTCATCTTGAAATATTCAAAACATCTCAAACGATTCACCTTTGGACTTCATCAGATAGACATAGTCATATCTAGATAAGTCTTTAGTGAAATATGATGAAATACCAAAATCCTCCCCTAGCAATGCTGCTTAATAGTCCACATACATCTCATGTATAATGACCAATAAGGCACTAGCCCTCCCACTACTATTAGTGTAGGGTGGTTTGGTCAATAATCCCAATAAACAAGATCAACATTCCTCAAATGACTCATGGTCATATGAGTCTAAAAGTCCATGTTAATGGAGTTTAGATATATGTTTCTTATTTATTTGACCAATCCGGCAATGCCATATGAACGCGTTGTTCATATTGTTCGGTTTAGATTTCCATTTATATTATAGATATCTTCAACATTATTTTGTTTCTCATCTTCCAGGATATGAAGACCATTCAATGACATATGCATTACAATAAGGCATATCATTAAATGAATATAAAACTTCTTATTGAAAATAAGAAAATTATATCCTTCATCATCCATTTAAGAAACCGAAATAATACTCCTACTCAAATTCGGAACGTAGTCATACTTGTTCAAAACAAGTACTACTTCACAAGGTAAAGTGACTTCATAAGTCCCTATGGCTAATGTAGCAACCCTTGCTCCATTTCTACACATAGGTTTAATTTACCTTCTTTGAGTAGCTTTCTATTCTTTGTTCCTTGCACATTTAAACAAATGTGGGATCCAATCCGGTATCATATACCCAAGAACAAGAAGTTGAAAGGAAAATATCTATCATATAGATACTCGAAGTAGTAGCAATCATATTGCCCTTCTTCACCTTTTAGGCCTTCCTAATAAGCCTTGCAACTTTGCTTCTAATGACAATCTCATTGTAATGACAGCAAACTGCATCCTTTTGAGACACTTTGGGTTTAGCCTCTTCGGCTCTGACAACTTTTGTCTTAGGTTTAGCAATCTTTGCTTTACCTACTTTGTTTTCCTTTATGAACCCCTTTCTTGTGTTAACCATTAACACTTTTGCGGATTGCTCCTTGTTGCATCTCATGCATTAAGGGCCTTCACCACAACATACATCTTTTGCCTAGCTCGCACTTGGAACGTTTCCCTTTTGCGTTATTCTAGAACAAAAATGACTCCCATATGTTCAAGGTTCTTCATAAGAGCCTTTAAACATGGTGGCAATTACAAGGCAAGCAATATTGTCAGAATCATCAATATGTTTCTAATGTTGCTTCCTTATTTGCCCTTTGCAACATTTGCAATGGGTTCAGTAGGAACGGATTCGTGATCAAGAACGTACAAATTTACCTAAGAACCATTCTTTAGGCTTTTGATCCAATCAAAATTATTTGTATCATTCCTTTCGAACTTTTGTCCTTCATAAGGACGAATCGCAATTATTATTATATAATGCTACTTCTACAACAAAATATACAAATTATATGAACACATATCAATATCAACACCTTTATCATTTAAGAGCAAATAATGTATTTTACAAATACTCCCATTAAATTATACACCTTCAAATACAAGCATGTATCATATAATTATAATGGGCTAAGATCCATATTTCACTTCAATTTTGGTTTAACTGAGTCAATGCCCAAAATTAAGTTATTTAGGTAGATAACATTTATCAATCACATCATATGTGACTCTTAGATCCTTTATGAGATTTTAGACATCATATGTCAAAACATGTTTTAATCTCATCTTATGCCTTGGGTCAAAACTCTTTTGAAAGCACCAATTAAGTCTAACCAATTTCAAACGTATGAGATACATGGAACGATGCACCCAACCGAGTCGAAACTACATCAACCATTATCTCATCTTGCTCCATACTTAGAATAGAATGATGCACCCAACCGAGTCGAAACTACATCAACCTATCCCAATACTTCTCAAGTGTTTTACTTTCGGGTGGCATAAAACTTAAACATTAAATGAAGGTTCTTTAAAATAGATCACAAGCATGTCAACAAAGATAACCGTAAAGTACACGGGTAAGTTCCCAGAAACCGGTGAGCCACAAGGACTACTTAAGTACCCAATCCTTAGACAGTAACTCTCCTAGACATGTACAACTACAATATCGCTTGATTGCATCATAATCTTACTTGTAAAACCGACTTGTTTCATAAACAATCGACACTAACTTGTTTCTCATAAACAATTAGTGAACTATAATTCAATGTTCAAAAACATTCTAGAATTATAACAGCTTCTTTATGCAACGCAATAATTAATAAAATCACCTTTTTAAACAATTAAGCAAGCATAAGAACACTTTAATAATTATGCAACGCAACAATTAAATAAACATCTTTTAATTAATTAAGGCAGACATAATTATTATACAATTCGCATAGATTTATAAACAGATTTGTTTCTCATAAACAATCAGTATTTCTTCAAATTTTGCGTAAACCGACTTGTTTCACATAAACAATCGTAAAAACCAAAATTTAATGTTTCAATCAAACATCTAGGAATTCTCAATTCAATGTTTCAACTAAACATCTAATAAAATTCTTAACACTTAAGAACAAATAATTCATGCATCGCAATAATTAATAAAAACACATTTAAATTAATTAAGCATGCATAAATAATGAATTAATCTAGCATAGACCTATAAACTTAATTTCCGAGGAAATTTATAGCATCCAGATTAAGACATAAAACATCTCGGATTGTAAACACAATCACAGTTAGCGTAAAAATTAAACAAACCGATTCTCGCTTGATTTGGCTTATTATGTCGCGTGACATAACTAGCCGGTGGCTAAGTATGTCGCGTGACATAACTAGCCAGATTACGCATTTTCTCCTCGTGGCCAACTATGTCGCACGACATGAGTTGCCGCCTGGCAGATTTTCTGAATTTCAATCAATTCCAATCATAGAGCAATCAAATCAAGTAATCAGCTTTTACGGATTTAATTCAACATAATCAGAAAACGATTTTCGCAGATTAGCAAATTGTTTCTCATAAACAATTAAATCTAACTCATACAAAGCAAGCCTAGAACATTTATAAACAATTTATAACAACTTTCTAGCATGCCAATTCGAATCTAACCATATGAACCAGGCTCTGATACCACTGTTGGGTTTTATGGGTCCATGCGCAGCGGAATTAAGCATCAAATTAACACAAAACCCAAGCCCTAAGATCCGTTCTATACGATTAAATTGAATTCCTATGAGATAGAATTTACCAACCTTTTTGCTTTCCGGTCTTGAGCTATCGAACGGATAATTATGTGATTCGTAATCACAAACTTTTGACCTTCAAATCTTCGAATCTTCAACTTCTTTGGATCTTCAGATTTGAACTCTAGGCCTTTGATTTGTTTGAACAAATTAAGACCCTCTTTTGGTAATCCACACAAATATGAATGTCGAGAACGATTCTCGGGTTGGGAATTGCTAGATTCCTAAAAACTTATGGAAGAATATTGAGAGGACTTTTTATTGAGAATTTATTGAAAAAATTCGGCTAACTGATTAGGTCTGACAGACCCCTGTATTTATACTACAATAGTAAGAATACGTCTCCTAATCGTATTAGGAGAGACAGGCTGTCAAACCGCGTACGGGCTTATTATGTCGCGCGGTATATTAAGCCATTGGCTTAATATGTCGCGCGGTATATATAGCCAGATACAGAAACTCTCAACCATTCTTCCTCCGGTTTAACCAATTCATTCTATTTGTGTGTGACCCAATAGGATTGTATTATGTTGGCAATGAGTCCGATCATATCGACCCTCATAAGACATAAGCGGACTCTAGCAAGCCATTATGTCTACCCAAATAACACAACGTAAGAGTTCACGTTTCCAATGGTACACTTCCATTTCTCCCTTTGTCTCACGATGTTATATTGAACACAAGTCATGGTTCACGTCAACTTGTATTTGTTCAATGCTTTCTCGATCTTGAGTATAATGATAATCCAATCACATTGGGGTGTGGCCACACGCTTTCATCATTATCACTCATCGAGGGGCCCAAGCAAAACATCTCTCTTCCGAGGGACAAATTCCATCTTGACTTATCATCCTTCCCATCATGAATCCGATCATGCCAAAGATAGTCTTTATAGATATCGTGTTAAGATACCGTTTGACTAAAATCAAACATAACTTTCATCATATGTAAGGTCATGATAATCTCAGGTCTAAGGACTAAATGAAGTGACCATATGAGATTTAATTATGACATTTGACCATGACATAAATCTCATACGGGTCAAGTCCAGTTACTTGTTCTGTAACAAGTACCCATAATTTCAATGTGCATCTCTATGCATATAATCATCATATGATTATCCATTGACAATTATACTAGTTATTTACAAGTTTGTAATGTGCATCTTTATGCATATGATCATCTCTATGGTCATCCATTACCAACTTATACTAAATAACTAGGGACACAGATTAATATAATAAACATGCGAAAACATATATTAATCAATAATAAAATTTCTCATTTATTAATGATAAAGACGATACATCAAGGTTTATAGAAACTATAAGCCTAGGGCATACACACTAACACAACTACCGAAGCCGGTCAACATGGACAAGCTCAAGAAGTACTTCGCGTGACTTGGCCTCCTTAAAAGAAATCGCTCGCTAGGTTGAAAATCCCGGAAAAGGACGACCTAGGCAAAAATTAGAGCTAGCACAAGAAAAGAAGCCCGCTAGATTGAAAACCCGAAGGGGCGGTCTAGGCAAAAGAAAGGGTGTGCATAAAAAAAAAAAAAAGGGGGCCTTATCTCGCGCGAGATTACCCCACGGCCTGGAGCCATATTTTGTCCTTTTCTCAAAAATGAACTACGTTGGACCTGAGCCTCTTGTTTAATTGCTGTAAAAGAGGAACGTAGGCAGCCTTCGGGTTCGGTCTAATCAAATAAATAAATCAAAGTTGTCCCTTTTATTAATCGAATGCGTTTCATTAATGACAATAGGGAAATCCTAACCACAACGACTAATTTGCTAAGCTAACAAACTTGAAAAAAATAATACTAATAAAGCAGAAACAATTGATCTATCAAAGCAATCTCTTGGTACTCCTAAAGATCTAGCCTTTCATTGACTTGGTTGGCCGGCGGACATGGTCTCCACCGTCGTCGTGATCCTCCTTGCGCTTTGAGCCTCTCAAAGCAGAACATTCCTCGAGACGGTCAAAAACAGAGTCGAGACGATCAAAGACAGATTCCGACAATCTCTTGAAGACATGAGGCCTATCCAAAGCTTGCGTCTTTCCAGCATCCCCTTGCCTCGCCTCTCATACCAATCCCCATCAAGAAAATCCCGAGTTGGATCGGTTCGCACATTAGCGGGATCGACCGAGCCTCGCTCCTTCGCAAGATACCGCTAGCTACAAAAGAATCTCTTAGCGTGAAAGCCGCAAATCATCAATCTTCTACACTAGGATGACCGGTATGGAGGAACCAATCCAAATATTTGTCGAGACGGGGAAGATGCTTGCATTAAAAGTCTGAAGGTTCGACCAACGGTCCCGATTAGTTCCTTCACCCCATGCTTGAGCTAGCACCTGCGCAAACTCTACACCAATATAAGACACTACACGAGAAGCTCCTTCGAAAAGATAAGTGTCCCGCCGCCGACCAAACCGACGGAACACCCGCTTGGGAAAGTAAAAGGAGGAATCTCGCAAACCCGGAAGAACAACCCCCCGTCAAAACCCTTGGTATTGGCAACATACTTGTTCAACCTCCAATAAGGTGGACACCGAGAATATCGGCGGTTTCGGTCTTCGCAATCAACTCGGCCCATTCATCCGCCGAAAGATCTTTGATCAACAACTTTCGCGTATGATATGTAAAAGGAGAATATTCCAACGGGGACCTATCAACTTGAGATGCTCCCTAAGCCAAATAGTCAACAGGAGGGGACTCCCTTGAGTCATGACGCCGCCCTATGCGGCTCATCAAGACCATGAAGGGTCTCACACAAGATTAGCGGAATAATGTTCCTAGAACGTTTCCTAGCTCGAACAACTTCCACCACTTGGGAATCGACCAAGCCGTCCCCGCACGTAAACAAAACATCTCCGAAAAGAGAAAGAGCCAGAAAGTTCCGCTTATGGACATGAAAAGCGTCATCATCAGAATCACCGCTGAAGCGTCCCGGAAAAGAAGAGCAATCAACCCACTTGCGGTGAACCAACCCATAGCAAGTATCAAGGGGGATCCCTAACAATTCGTTCAAAGCCTCCGAATGATTCCTATGATACTTAGGAACAAAGAATCTTACTACCAAAGGCATATTCAAGATAATGGCGAATTCCTCCACAGGTAGGCACCATCTCATTCAAAGAAAAATTGAAAAGATGAATAGAGGGATCCCAAAATCGAGCAAAGACTTCGCTGCAATAACTTCCAATCCGGTTGGAGGTTCTTCAAAGTGAAAAGAATTCTAAATCCGAATTCTGCGATAAACTTATTGCGAGACCGGTTGCGAAACGACCTTACAAAATCCCTTGATGCTTGCTTGAAAGATGCAATCACTTCAGAGGACAAAGAAAAATCATCGACAATCATGGACATTGGGGCAATCTCCTTGGAAGCCATGGATCACAGGGTTGAAGAAGAAGACAAGAGTTTCACCCTAACAGGATATCTTTAAAGTTTGAAAGGCTAGAATGAGTTATCTGGCCGGACTACAGGGTGATTTTATAGGGAAAACTGTCAAAATCCTGTTCGAAAAAGGAAGAGATTTCTGCCTGGGTAGCGTGTCTCGTGCGAGACACTTTATCTCGCGCGAGATATCCCTACGGAAAAGCAACAACAGTTCTACTCAAACAACGATCTAGCCCCGACTTGACAAAGCAAGTCTCGAAAAACCTGCGTGTACAGTTCATAACATGCAATAAAACACCATACTCAGGCTCAAAATTGCGGCCTAACGGCCATTCCATTTCCGAAAACATGGAAAGTCGAGAAAGTTAATTAACTAACTAATTAGACCTAGGATTAGGGATTAAGAAAAACCATTGTTTGTGCTACCTATGTGTTCCTAACAGGTACCAGAAAAGAAAGGAAAAATTGTCTGGGCCCACACGGCCAATATGTACAGATAATCAGATAAAGAAAAAGGGGAGGGGATCACGCTATCAAGTTGCTCGAGCCGCCAGCACCTCCGCCATCACCACCAGGGGGGGCTACCATCCCTCCTCGACCTCTTGGCTCCGCAAGTAGGGGTCACCGCCGAGGCCACCGTCGAGGCCGCCGAAGAAGCCTTCAGCTTGACCTCTCGGACAGGTCCGACACCAAAGCCATCAACCCAGCCATCTTGGTCGCTCCACGGTTGTAATCGGCCGCGGATATGGTGACCTGACAATCAAAGAAAAAAAAAAGATGCTCAGATGGAGTCGGACATATACACTTATATGGACGAATACGAGAAACAGTACAAACAGAAACATACCGAAGAGACATCAGCCGGGAGGCGGTAACCCTCAGGAACCTGATCAGGAGACGAGATGTGCCCCATCATCGGCATGCTCCCCATCATATACGTGTAGCTCAAAGGGCCGTAGTCTGGGGCAAAAGGCAGAGAACCTGTAGCCTGGGAGGAAGTGCTAGGGGTGAAGAACCCGAAGCGTGCGCAGGCGGAGCCACGAGCATGCGATCGCTATCCCCACCAGAGGGGACCCATCAACCGAGGCGAAACTCGCATAAGAAGCCCCGGGATCACGCAAGCCGTCGCCGCATCACCCACCAAAAGACTAGCATAATCATCCTCAGGAATAGAGTGGGTGGGATACATCGACCTCGGCGGATCCGTCGGCACTCGTATGATAGTCTACCCCGCCATGCCGTGGGAAGACTCCGCTCACCGAGATACATGGTATCTCCCTCCAAAGATGCCGCATCCTCTGCATCCGGTGGCATCCCAAGCTCGATGCACCTCCCGGCTCTAACAGGGGTCCAAGGATATAGGCCCGGCCTCTCGTACTCAAAGGTGTCCAAGATGGCCCGTGCCTCCGCAACCGTCGTGGTCCAATCCCGATCCTCCTCCTCATCAACGATACGATTGGGGTGGCTCCACCTCCCCGATATCCAGGAAACAAAGGGGCCCGGCTCTCCAACTCAAACCTATACACCAAGGACGGTGTAGCCCCATATACGCACAAGAAAACGTAATGTAGTTCAAGAAGGAAACACAAATAGAGCATACGGACAGTAAAACGAAAATGTAATCAAAGAGCATACCTCCTGGGCATAAGAATACCCCGACAGAGTATCCTTGGTGTGCCTACACGCCTCATCCATGGCGTGGTAGCGTAAGGCCGCCCCGCCGAGCCCCAATCGTAGCCGCTCACCTCATCCAGGATCAACCAACAAACGTAACGAGAGAAAGACGGGCCGTAGAAGAATGGTTCGCAAAAATGGTCTCGTAAAGGATGTACTCGTAGGGCCCCCTCACTCGCCGATCCGTGATCGCATTCGGCTTCTCAAAGATACTCCTCAATCTCGACGGGAGGAGTCAACTCGGCAAAGAAATCCCTTAACCTTGTTAGGGACGAAACCAATCAACCGCTCCACGCCGCCGGGACCCGCAGCTTGAAATTCGGAAACTTCGGCGGGGATCGCCAATGAACTCTAGTCCCGTGATGGCGGAAAGTCGGTCGGGGTCATAGTCGCTTCCCGAAGCGCAAATGGACCGTGTGGGTAGTGTCCCCACCACCTTTCCCGGATAGCTGAAGAACTTGGGGAGTCCTCCTTATCCCCTGAAGGTTGTCAATGAAAGTCAACAAACCCGTTTGGGCCACCCTAGCTCGGACGCCGTCAAGATCCTTGATCTTGTCCCAAACCGCCCTAGCCATTTTCGGACTCCCAGACGTTCTTAATCGGCTTATACGACTGCAAAACAGAGGAAAAACAGAGAGGGCAACATTAGAAATCATTCCATGTCAAGAAATCAATGAAATAGAAGAAAATTTTTCATTGGGGCATTTCATCGAACACTTGGCGTGCGTACAAGAAAAGCTTGCCCAAGGATGTCAATCATAATCCGAATCAACCTCTCCTACAATCCATGATGTGTAGGAGGCTCATACGCACACGATGCAACAACAAACATCCAAAGAAAATGCACAAAATCAAAGCATGCAAGGGGAACCTAGTTCTAAGCACAAACATGAACAAAGGCCATTGAAGGAATTTTGAATTCAAGGGAAAGGGGATTCAAACCAATGCAATACAAGAAACAAGAGGTGAAGATAGAGTTCTTACCAAGCCCTCCCGAATGACGGTGGAGATATGCGCGTTCCTATCAAAAGTAAGATCATCGCGAGGGTAATCCTTCCCTAGCAAATAGCTACCCAAAATCGGGTTCCTTTGTTCTTGAGCCATGGATTATGGAGGAAGGAGGGATTGAGAATGGATTAGAGGGGAGAATCTCCAAGCAAATCCACGAAAAATCACAGAAAAGGCGACCTTGGCTCGAGCTAGGGAGGGAAATTTTGAAAAGGATATTTTCAAAATAAGCTAGAGCTGCTGTTTATATGCCCCGACAGTACATATCTCGCGCGGTATATCTTATCCCGCCGCGAGATAAACCTTCTGGAAAAGGACAAAATTGTCCTCGACAATAAGCGTCTACGCAACGTCAAAGTTCAAAATTTTGACACATTTACCCTTGGAAATGATAAACTAGCAAGGAAACGTGGAAAAACCGGTACCGCAAGTCACGGAACGAGTCAAACGTGACATGCGCACACCGCCCGGCAGACGGCACCGCCGCCCGAGAACCGAGTGGTCCAAAGATCAACCCAATTCACATGATTCAACGCCCAGACAGGTGGATCGTCATCAAAAAGTCCTGGCCCAACGCCTGCAGGCGGTGGATCGTCATCAAAGCAAAAGCCCGGTCCAACGCCCAAACAGGTGGATCGTCATCAAAAAGCCCGGCCCAACGCCTAGACAGGTGGATCGTCATCAAAAGCCCGGTCCAATGCCTGCATGTGGATCGTCATCAAAAAGCCCTGGCCCAATGCCTAGACAGTGGATCGTCATCAAAAAGCCCGGTCCCAACGCATGACAGGGTGGATCGTCATCAAAAGCCCGGTCAACGCCTAGACGGGTGGATCGTCATCAAAATCCCGGTCAACGCCCGGGCAATTGGATCGTTGAACCAAAAGCCCGATTCAACGCCCAAACAGGTGAATCGTCATCCCCAACAAGAAAAAGCCCGATTCGGAGCCCGTAACGGCGAATCGTCACAAAAAAAACGACGGGGACTTAGAGGACCGGACGGGTAAGCCTTTGTTTTCTAACATATTTCCCGCAGTTCGGAGCCTGCATGTGCAAATCTTCGTACAGACAGGTATATTCGTAAGTGGGTCTTGATTTGATTCCTCGCATGAATTTTCCTTTTCAAAAAAAATAAAAAATAAAATCTCCTCGATTTTCAAAAAACATTTTCAAAATACCTAAAGCAACCTTTTCGTGTTTTGGAGTCGAACTACGTTATGGTGCGATTCTCCGATAGAGATACGTAGGCAAACCGTGCGGCACGACCATCCCAATGTTCAGAATGATGTCTTTTCTATCGTCGACATGACTTCTTTCATAAGACTTGTCGCCGAGGGGCTCTGTAGACACCCCATTCTGAACACATCGGATCATACTTATGCCACTCTAAGTCTCGCTTTGAGTCAAGAAGTAGAAATCCACCATTTCGTCATGTTTCGTTAAAGTTTTGACTAACTACCGTTAGTTTGGGACTAAACTGCATACGAGATAACGAGGAAAGGACAAAACTGTCCACAGGAGCAATATCTCGCCGCGAGATGGCCCTCTGCAGATTGCAGACGACAGTTCCCTCATCGATTTCAACCTCTTTTCGGGATAAAACTTTATCTCTCCGGCCAACCAATGGGAGAGGAGGTCTAGAACCATCTGATAGGGTTTTAACTCTTCACTTCTTCATATCCAACCTCTATAAATACTTGGTGACTTCCAAGGTCGAGGGAGAAGGTCCCAGACCGCGAATTTACACAACACACACACATTTTGTCGTTTTCTTTCCCTGAAAGAATCCTTCAAAATCACTCTAAAACTCACCTCATAGTTTATTTGTCAACCTTGTTGACAAACAAGCATCAATATCCAAACCAAGGACCAAGGCGAAGCTCTGTCCGTGTGAAGGGTCGACTCTAAACTTGAGCCGAAACTCTGCCCAAATCACCTCACGCAAGGTAATTCCTAATCTTCCTTCTAATTGATTGTTAGAGTGGTATAAGTCCATAGAATCTAGGATCGGCCTAGAGCCTCTCCAAATCATGGAGACGGTCTCGAAGCAATCGATTCTACATTCCGTTTGACCTCGTCAAATGGACCTTTATTTGTAGTAATTGAATTCGTTTTTTTACTTCTTCTTTTGAAAAACCTCTCTTTTCTTTAGCAAGACCGATCTCCGGATTGGGTGAAATGGATGCCTTCTAAACCTACCCATTTCATAACCTAAGCCCCGAACTCAAATCTCTCAAATGGTTTTTCTATGTTTCCAATCAAATAATATAGGTGGCGACTCATAAAAATAAAAAGAACCAGAATTTCTTTCTCACAACGCTACACTACCCAATGGATGTCTACAACCAAACTCTCAACAAAAGGTAGATCCCTAGTGGTAAACCATAGCCTGGTGATAGCGGTGAAGAAAATAGGGGTCATGATCGACTCACCTCGACTGAAGTGGAATGTATAAGTGACGAACCACCAGGACTTTCTGAAAGACCTTAACGACAGCCATCACTTTTTCGTCTTATCAATAATCTGCAAAATATTTCAACAAATTTGGTCAGAGGAGCCACCACGTCTTCATCATTTCAGCAGAAGCGCCACCTCATCCTCATCATTTAAGCAGAGGTGCCACCATGTCCTCATTATTTCAGCCAGAGGCGCAACCACATCCTCATTATTTCAGCCAGAGGTGCCACCACGTCTTCATCATTTCAGCAGAGGCGCCACCACGTCCTTATTATCTCAGGCCGAGATGCCTCAAGGAATAGTCTCAACTCAGGCCGAGACGCCTCAAGGAATAGTCTCAACTCAGGCCAAGATGCCTCAAGGAATAGTCTCAACTCAGGCCGAGAAGCCTCAAGGAATAGTCTCAACTCAGGCCGAGATGCTTCAAGGAATAGTATCAACTCAGGTCTAGACGCCTTAAGGAATAGTCTCAACTCAGGCCGAGACGCTTCAAGGAATAGTCTCAACTCAGGCCGAGATGCCTCAAGGGATGCCTCAAGGAATAGTCTCAACTCAGGCTGAGATGCCTCAAGGAATAGTCTCAACTCAGGTCCAGACGCCTCAAGGAATAGTCTCAACTCAGGCCGAGATGCCTCAAGAAATAGTCTCAACTCAGGCTGAGACGGCTCAAGGAATAGTCTCAACTCAGGCCGAGATGCCTCAAGAAATAGTCTCAACTCAGTTCCAGACACGTCAAGAAATAGTCTCAACTCAGGCTGAGATACCTTAAGGAATAGTCTCAACTCAGGTCCAGATGCCTCAATGAATAGTCTCAACTCAGGCGAAGAAGCCTCAAGGAATAGTCTCAACTCAGGCCGAGATGCCTCAAGGAATAGTCTCAACTCGGGTTCAGACGCCTCAAGGAATAGTCTCAACTCAGGCCGAGAACCCTCAGAATTGCTCTCCAACTTAGGTACAAATGCCTTCCCAAACAAATCTCACTCAGGCCGAGACCCCTCAAAATTGCTCTCCAAACGCCTTCCAAAACCAATCTCACTTGGGTACAGGCGCCTTACAAATCATTCCCTACCGGTCAAAGTCCCCTTCAAATTGCCCTCACACACAAACCTTGGTATGGCCCTTAAGCCATACCTCAATCTTGGTATGGCCCTTAAACCATACCTCGACACTCATACAACCCTTAAACTGTATTCCAATTTCTTCCTCGGATCGTGGTATGGACCTTAAACCATACCTCGGCACTCATACTGCCCTTAAACCGTATTTCAAGTTCTTCCTCGAATCGTGGTGTGGCCCTTAAACCATACCTCGGCACTCATACGGCCCTTAAACCGTATTCCAATTTCTTCCTCGAATCGTTATATGGCCCTTAAACCATACCTCGGCACTCATACGGCCCTTAAACCGTATTCCAATTTCTTCCTCGAATCATGGTATGACCCTTAAACCATACCTCGGCACTCATACGGCCCTTAAACCGTATTCCAATTTCTTCCCCAAATCGTGGTATGGCCCTTAAACCATACCTCGGCACTCATACGGCCCTTAAACCGTATTCCAATTTCTTCCTCGAATTGTGGTAAGGCCCTTAAACCATACCTCGGCACTTATACGGCCCTTAAACCGTATCCTCAACTTGGTATGGCCCTTAAACCATACCTCGACCCTCGTATGGCCCTTAAACCGTATCCACAATCTTGGTATGGCCCTTAAACCATACCTTAACCCTCATACGACCCTTAAACTGTATCCCCAATCTTGGTATGGCTCTTAAACCATACCTCGGCCCTCGTACGGCCCTTAAACTGTATCCCCAATCTTGGTATGGACCTTAAACCATACCTCGACCCCTTATACGGCCCTTAAACCCTATTCACCGACGAACTACGATTGGCTTGATTCCCACTCAAGGATACGTAGGAATCCTATCAAAGGGTCCAGCCATCCGACCAACCTGGTCACTTATCTCTTCCCTCCCGACGAGCAGTCCAGATCGGGATTCTTATTTTTATCGATGACCCCACTTCCTTTGTAAGTGACGTCGCCGAGGGGCTTCTGTAAG
The DNA here is from genome assembly GCA_022495995.1 of Adenophora triphylla var. japonica. Lineage (NCBI taxonomy): Eukaryota > Viridiplantae > Streptophyta > Magnoliopsida > Asterales > Campanulaceae > Adenophora > Adenophora triphylla. The sequence continues at coordinate 66,713 of JAFEMH010004012.1, read as the reverse complement.
TACCCCAATCCGGACCGCTCATCCGAGCATACGGAATATACAAAGGGCAAACTTTCGGAGGTCATAACTTCTTTGTACGGACTCCGTTTGTGATCTATTAAAAACTGATAGATCATTGATGTGTCCGTATGGACATATGTGTAAATATGGCCAAACATGCCAAAATCCCCCAAATCTAGGAAAGGACAGATCAAATCCAATCTGTACGGACACATATGTAAAAAAGCATGGTATGTCCGTACAGACATGTTTGTTAACATGCCAAAAATCCCCAAAATCCTTCAAATCCAGGAAAGGACATATCAAATCCAATCCGTACGGACCACCTTGTAAAGCAAGATCAGTCCATATAGACCACTTTGTCAATTTTTTGAGCCTATAAACACCAGCCTCCCTCTGCTCATTTCTCACAAACAATCTTCTCCCTAGCCCTTCCCTTTCAATCCAGAGCAGTTTCCAGCCATTCTGAGGCATCCCGAGTCATCCCAAGGCAATCCCAGTCCATCCTGATCGACCCCCCAATGTCCCATAACCCTATTCATCCTCAATCAAACCACACTCACCCATTAAACTCCAAACGCCCAAAAACAACTCAAAAAGGGTCAAAATCCGTGAGTTCAACGAGTGCGAAATGAGAGTTAATTAGGGAAGGTTCTGCCCGAGTGAGTGCAGAATTTTCTCCTCTTTAAACCATCCCAAATCAACCACATTCCCTCGAGGAAGATAGAAACAAACCAATATTGGTGAGATCTCCTTCCGAACTCTAAATAAACTGCTTTAATTTTTGAATCTTTAAGCATTTCTGTTTAAACACATCATTTACAATGTAGATATTATTTGCAAATGCATTCTTAAAAACACACAAACACACACACAATTTTCAAAGAAAGGTTTAGAAAGACTCATGAAAATGAGGCGACTCGGGTGAGCTCAAAATTCTCTTCCCGAGGCGTAACCTGACCTCCGAACTCAAAATCTCATCACACAAACAAAATCTTTTTTTTAATGTTTTGAGCATAATCAAAACAGTGTGGCGACTCTACACTTTCAAAAACGAAAAGTCATCCGCATCACGGATCAGGTAGTTTTAACTATGCATAGCAATCTGTTAGACCACGTACAATGGTTTCAACACCTCTTCCACTTTCAACACCCAATTTACCACTCCACATCAGCTTCTCTCTCCTACACCTAATTTATCATCTACCTTTCAACTTTTACACCCTACAATGGTTTTATTTATAAAAATTCAACACCCTTCAAACTCATCATCCTATATCCCACCACTTTTATTTTATTTTATATTCTTTGTTTTTATGATTAGTAAAATTATTATTATTATTATCATTTATAATTAAAAAATACTGCACACTTAATTAATTTTCTGCAATTGCAATTAAATAAATAAGAGAAATGACGATATTTATTATTAAAACAAATAAAAATTACAATAAGCTTATCTCGCGACCCAAGTAATTAAAGACAAATAAGCATACGACACAATAGACTCGACTCACAATACAATAAAACTGTTAAATCACACATTACAAGACTTAAAATAATCTTTAATCGCGAAACATTTCGAAATTTGCCCATATGTGCTTGATTAGATCCGCCTGCAATTCGTGATAAACTTTTGTATCACACAATTCCATTCTAGCACGCACATGATTTGCAAATGCAGGTAGTACCTCAGTCGAGAATGGTTACTGTGTTAGACCCACTTGCCTCGGATTGATCATAGTCGGTCCAATTCTGCATCCGATATCGTCGGCAAAAAAATTCTTTGTACATAGCATTTTCGATAAAGTAGTCATCAACCAGGCTCTGGTTTACCGAAGCGTGATCTCTTTTGAAATATCTTCTCTTAGCACGAGGCGTATCTTCTAATATTTTATTGCGACGCTCTCTAAACCAGTTGACGATAAACCTCTACTCAAATTCAGATTGTCTTTTGTAGGCTTCGATATCAAAAGGAAATTCGGATGGATCCATTGAAATTTGTATGTAGGAAGAATATCAATAGCGTGTTATTTAGAAGGGTTGATGTAGGAAGAATATCAAGAGGGTGTTATTTATAAGAAATTGAGTGGTTGATGTTGACGGACTTGAATGTAAGAATTAAATCGAGTTAATTAAAGGATAAAATTAATTTCCAAATAGTTCGACACTCAACATTTCAAAAGTTGTTTGCTCCGATCATTAAGATGCTCCTTCTCACTTAACTTCATCCACAATGTCATCTTTTCAGTCTGATTCTTGTATTTCATTAATTTGTTTGCCTCCTCTTGTTGTGTGGCTATCTTATCCAATCGATCCAACTCTTTCTCTTTGAATTGTTTAAATTATGTCCACTCTTCGTTTACCACTTCCAAGCCTCCTCCCTTATCTTTCTTTTTCCCTTTTTCTTAGCTGCCTCCCTTTCCATAGGACAAGAAATGGATCCAACCGAGTTTGAATAACCTACATCACTTTCACGTGCTCTCTTAGTTCCACTGCTACCAGATCCCGTATTTCCTCCGACCTGACTACCGTCACGTGATTGATCTTGGAAAGCATGTCACTCTGACATCAAAGTAAAATTGACATTGTTACTACTTTTATATAGTTTATGAGCTTTTGCCATTACATCATTGTCCGACTACCCGCTTTTTTTCATACACTTAGCATTATCGTAAGCACCTATCCATTCGCTCAATATCTTGTTGATATAATTATAATGATTTCTGCAGGCAACTCCATCACGGGGAGGGTCAAATGAGCAATGATCGTTACAATGATTTGCAATTTTACCCCAATACGTATCGCCTTTCTGATTTCTCCTGATAATATTGTCTGTTCCATATTTAATTCACCCACTAATTAGCACTAAATTTTCATTAGTGGTCCATTTCACTACTAGAAACTGAACAATTACCGATGAAAATATCCGTCGATAAATTGAAAATTCCGTTGGTAATTTGTATTTACCGACGGACGCGATCCGTTGAATTTCGTTGATAAATTTTTGTTGGTAATACCGACGGAATTTTCCGTTGGTATTATCGACAGACGGTCCTTTGTAAACACGAAAATATTGTCAAAAATTGTCCGTCGATAAAGGAAGCCTGCTGGCCGATAATCGGCGTTATCCCCGGAGAGATTATTGACGGAATAGTCCATTGGAAAGTATATCAGATATTACCGACGAACTTGTCCATCGATAATTAATGCAGAATTTCCGATGGACCATTCCGTCTGTTAATATATTATCAGTTTTTTGAAGAATTTATCGACAGAGTATTCCATCAGTAAATTGCACAGAATTTAAAAAAAATACTGCACTTTAAAAAAAACCCCGTAACCTGTTCAAACAAATACCAACATTCCCACCTATTTAAAACATACACCAAAAACATGAAAAACACAAATTCAACGTTCACCAAATTCTCAAAAACAACATATAACTACTTTTAAGTTTGATTACAAGCCAAATAAAACACAACATAAAAACTACTTAAATTTGATTACAAGCCAAATAAAGGAATGATTCATTCACTATCATCTGGCTGATCCTAAAGGAAGGATATTTAGTCTCAGAACTGTAGAAATTGCTTTGCTTTGACCCGTCTCTTGGTCAATCTCGTCAGCAATCTCCTTTAAGTTAACCACAAAGGAAATAGAATCAATAAAATTCGTAGATATTGAACTAACAACACACACCTTTAAGTTAACCACAAAGGAAATATAGAATCAATAAAATTAACCACAAAGGAAATAGAATCAATAAATAAAGTTAAGCAAGAAGCACTTCCCCACTGACTTGCCTCTTTTATCCCATCAACGTACTCCTTATCATCATCAATCAAAGAGCCATGTTGTTGAGTACCAACACGTCTAATCTCCTCATAAGAAGTTGGACCTCGAACAAAATTTAGCAAAGTTCTCAAATAATACAATTCACCTTGTCCAGGAGCAACGAAAAATATACGTCCAATCTTGAAACCACGAGTTCTAGGATCCCACCTTTTTTCCCTCTGATTCCAATTGAACATTGTAGGAAACTCAGCATAAGTCAAACTCTTTGCTAGATCTCCATATTTCTCATTTGCTTCCATCAATGCGGTAAACATACTTTCTCGTGAAGTTGGACGATCTAGAACTTTATCAATTGCATCATCATCTTGGAAGACAATATTTTGTTCACCTGGTAGATGGAAAGACAATCTTTCAACAGAAGGATTTCTGTAATGAATTTCATATCCCAACAATCTCAAAGCAGCCTCACAAGGTGATATGAATCTACAATCTAAGTAATTCTTTATCTCATCAACAATTGATTTGCTGCCATCATCATTAGCTGTCTTATAGAAAGTTACAGTAACTCTATCTTGTCCTTTGCTTACATATTTGCAAAGATATTTGATAGACCAATAATGATTGCACCATTCAACATTAACATGAGCACCATATTTCATCAACAACACCCGACTATGAGGGACTACCTATCTGTTGTCAAGGTGTACCCCTTGACTTCTACTGTACGACCATTTTTGGGGCGCTTGTAAATTGGATATCCATCTTCATCAATCACTGTCTTTTCATAGAATTTCTTTGGAAAATATTTGGTGCAACGACCCTTAGCCATGCATGGTGAGTTAGGTCTAGCTTTACTACAGGGACCATGAATCATCAAATCCTTCATAGCATTATAATAGTGCGGGTCTATAGATTTATCCGAAATCTCAGCAGATATTATTTTGTCTATTCTATCTACGGTAGTATCTTCAGAATCATTTCCAATCCATAAGATGATATGAACATGTGGCAAACCACGTTTCTGATACTCAATGGTGTAATAACTGTAACAAATTGAAATTATAAAACATAAGCTAATAGTAACATTAAATTTATAAAAGAGAAGAACTATTCCTTTGTGTGAAAAAATTATATTCCATTCAACAAATGATAAATAATGAAATGAATTCATACCTGCTCGAACTGTACCAAAAAGTCCTTTCTTTTCTAGATCATCCATCAATTCATCTAACTTGGCTTTAAAAATACGGCACATAATATCAGCCCTATCTTGGGTTTGAGCGTCATTCTTTTTTTGGAAACGCGGAATCTCAGGCCATTTCGGATTACATGTAAATGTAATTAACAGATTAGGATAACCAATCCATCTTCAAATTTCCATAGCATCTTGATAATTTTGAATCATATATCTCGCACCACCAACAAAGCTAGATGGCAAGCATATTCTTTTGCCACGACTTGAAGGGTCATGTTCTCCCTTCGCAAGAGCTTCAGTCAAACCTTTATACATTTCACATCGAAGTTGCTTTAGATATGTCCTCATAAAAGTCAAACGTCCCGTCTCTACCATTGTCCATGTATCAACTAAATATTGTTGAAACAATCTTTCAGATTGGAAAAGGTTATCAGACTCTAATTCTCTTTGATGCATCCTATAAGCAAAGTACTCTCTCATGCTCAACTTATAGTGTTTGCCATTTGTTGATTATGATTGTACATCCCTTTGGAAAATAGCTTCTCGATAACCATCTTGTCCAAATAAAAATAGCAAGGGATATTGAAACCTAAATAAGAAGGATGAAGCTCCGTTATCCTTCGAAGCAACCCTGTCTGAGTCTCAATAACAATATCCCTCTCACCAATCGAATTATCGAAATCGCCGACCAATAATAATGCCACATCATCTTTTGTTGGTAGATCATAGCATCGACCATCAGTTTTTCGCCTAGCAAATAGTTTGAGTCTCAAATTGGTTTCATTTTTTTCATGCAAGGAGTCACGGACCATTCGAAATGACTTCACAAGAACATTATTGTCATCAAGAATCTTCTTCAAATCATTAACAATTTCCTCATGCAAACGCTTCTGAATTTTATCATCCCTATTTTGTTTCATAAAATAAGAAAATATAATTAGTAAAGAAGAAGAAGAAAGAATCATGCTTTAAATAAGACACTATAAGTAAAGAAATTATATACATACCCAATGCAACGAATTCTATTGTCAACTTCATGCTCCGTGTCATAAATATACAACTGAGCAAATTTAGAAGGCTTCCCTTCAGTTGGTATCAGACTACCAATATAATAGTAGTTTTGACCATATAATTTGAAAATAGGTGGACTATTTCCATTATTTAGACCATGATCAATCTTACCTCTCATAGAAGTAAATGAGAACATCATATTATAGGATCGAATGTTGGCCTTAAAAAGTCGACTTTTCTCGGACTGACCATATAATAAATCTTTAAATAACTTCGGAGGTTCAGGCATTGGAGGTAATTGAACTTTTCCATGCATACAACAACCAGAGTACTTTGGTTCCAACGTTGATTTGCAACGTTTATTTAACCTCTCTGCATACCAAAATATTGCATTGCAATGGGGACATTTGTGCAAAGGGTCACCAAAATTCATGTACTCTATATGGAAAAAGAATAACTATTAAAACTGATTTAAAAAAATATTATTTACATCATAATTTAAAAGAACAAAATATAAAACGTACCTCCAGTAAAATAAGTATCATCATCCAAATTATTGACATTAAATGGAACTGGGGAAACGAATGAGCCTAAATGATTGAATGAAGTAAATATTATTAAAATATTGAAAAATAATTAAATAAAAATTGTTATATAAAGATTAGGAAAAAAGAATTACTTTTCCGTTTTCTACTTTTATTTGCACATAGTTTACTCCGAATTTCAAAGACTTCGCTCGATGAGTATAATTAAAAACAGTGGATTGATCGGAGCCGATATCTGTATAAAATATTAATTTTAAGTAATAAGAGTAGATTGATTTAAGCCAATATCTGAATGAAGAAGTAAATATAATCAAATTTAAAAACACAAAAATTATTACTAATGAAATTCCAAATATAATTATACACGAAATATTTACCCAATTTTCTTTTTGTCTTAGCAGTAGTCGGTGTAACAAATGACATTTCTTCATCATTGGTCAAATCAATTAATTCTGACGACGGTGTCCCTAAAAAATGAAGAAAAATAATTTAAAATATTTTAATGTCTTTGGCAAATATACATATTTAGAAATGGGAAGGAGGACGTACCATTTTCTGATATTTTCTTCTTTCTTATAAATTCAGGTACATAGCAAGTCTTCAATTTTTGTGATTTCAAACTCGAAACTTGTGAATCGAAAGGGGTATTTAATCCAATAGTTCCATAAATATTGCTTGATATACTACTTCTGAACACAATTCCTGTCATATTAAAGAAATATTTTTTTTGTCATGAACTCAAAAACATAAAGACAAAGGAAAAATGTAATATTACCATTAGTTATATCAGAAAATGGCATGACTTTAGAAGATTCATGGGAACTTGTCTCCGATGCCGCCACAGTCAATATGTTATGATCCACATTATTTTCTGCAAAAAAATATTTCTTAATAAAATAGAAGTACAAAATAGCAAACAAAAAATTACGAAAAAAATACATATATTAAATAAAATATTAAAATATTAATGTCAATGCAAATTTTGAAAGCCCAATAAAAACACAATAACAATTAAAACCCAAAAAGAAAAAAATAGGCCCAAAGTGTTTTTTTTAAAACTCACAGTTACCCACAACTGTTAATTTCACAAAGCCCAACAACAAAATACTTATTAAATGTTACAAAAGCCCAAACAACAAAACCTTACCCTAAAATACTATCGAAATCGTATTCTCCAGAAAACCTAACCTAAAATCAAACGCCGACCTTTACCTCTTTCCTTTTCAAAGTGATAATCAACAACAATTCCTAAGAAATTGAATGAAAAACAACGGAGATCCATTTAACGTCCTACAATGATTTAATCGAGGCAAGGGAGTTCAATATGAGCTTCGGCTAAAGGTCAATCAAGTCTTGGGACCATGAGCGAGCTTTGATTGTAAACGTTTTCCAAGGATTTGATAAATCAATTCAGGGTTTGGAATATTAAGGTAAAATATAGTAGATCTCGTTTTAAATTTGCAGTTTTATTGTAATTTAATTGTTTTCATCAGATTTAGGTCAAATTTATGAATCAAGAGTGGTAGTTGTTTATAATTTATATGAATACTTGATCGAAGAACACAAAAATAATTGCTATGACTTGTTTTTCAATTCATTTGTTTTGAAATAGGTTTAGTTCACGTTAGGCTGTAAAACATATCTGCATGCTTGGTGTGTATGAAGAAATAAAATCCTTCATAGTTAAATCTGATAGGTTTATTCTATTTTTAAAATATTATAATAAGATACTATTCACTTAAATAAATCCATTATATTTATTCTGAAAATATATAGTTTAATGAAATTTATAAACTAATTTGTTGTATAAATAATTTGGTTCCAATTTTTACTTTTATAAAAAAGAGTGTTTAGAGTTCTTTTAAATATTATATGATTATAATTAAACCTAGAGATGCCCAAACGGGTCCGAACCGGCGGGCCAAATCGGAACCGGACCGGCTCAAAACCGGAGAGAAACCGGACCGGAAGAACCGTGAACCGGCTGAACCGGTGAACCGGCGGTTTGCCGGTCCGGTTAAGGTTCCATATTTCAAAAACCGGTGAACCGCCGGTTCTTGAACCGGAACCGGAACCGCCAACGACTAGTTGATCTGGTGCGTCCATTTCTTGATCCGACGCTCCCTGTTTAATGACCGTTAAATAACGGTTATTTTGACTATTTAGTGACCAAAATGTAAAAAAAAATATTTTCTTAACCGTTTTGGTCCCTAAAATGGTTTTTTTTTTATTTTGGTCCCTAAAACGTTTTTTTTTCTTTTTCTCTCAAACCTATAAATACCCTCCCCCTCCCTTCATTTTTTTCACTACTCTCTCTTAATTACTCTCTATCTCTCAATCTCTCAAATCTCTCTCTCATAGTCTCATCTCAATCTCTCAATCTCAAATCTCTCTCTCAATTACTCTCTATTAGTATCTCAAACTTGCAAAGTCTCAAACTCAAAGTCTCCATAATTTTATTTTTTTTCACCAAAAAAATGTCTTCATCTCGTGGCGGCCGTGGCGATAAGGGAAAGAATGTATCAACTTCGCATCCATTTTTCCCCCCGATGATTTCATTTGGGGAAATCTTAATGTTCAACCTCTACCACAAGAAACGCTTAATTTGAGCGATGATGAAGTTGATGCAACATTTCCAATGGGTGATCATGGTCATACCGAAGGGAGTAACACTCAAACCACTCAAACCCAAAGTGAAGCGCGAGGGGGTGGTCAAACTCAAATCCGAGGTCGAGGTCGAGGAGGTCGAACCACGGGAAGGTCGGACATCATGACCGTGCACTTTTCAAAAGTGCCAATTGAAGGTACCAACCAATACACCGTTTCTTGCAACCATTGCAAGCAAAAATTTGCCTTTACCCATGGAGGTGGTTATGGGACATTTAAAAGACACTTGATGTCAAGGCACCCCGACCAAGTTGGAGATGCCCAAGATCAAACACAACTACAAGGATTTACGGGATCATCACAAGGTACGTCTTTGCAATTATTTAAATTTGATAATTCAACGTATAGAAGAGAAATGGCAAAATATACTGCTGCTAAAGGATTACCCTTTAATTTTACTAATGATAGATTATGGTCTCATATGGCACAACTTTGTTTAAATCCCGCGGCTAAAGAAATTAATAAAAATACAAGTACTCGTGATACTAAAGCCCAATATCTACAAGGGAAATTAACTTTAATTAATACGTTTAAAGATTTACCCCAAAAATTGTCAATATGTGCCGATATATGGAGTGACCATTGGCAAACTCATAGCTATATAGGAATTACATGTCATTGGGTTGATAATAGTTGGAAATTACAAAAACGATTAATTGCATATAAATCTTTTGATACTGTTCATAATGCTCAAAATATTTGTAGCAAAATTGCTAATGTTTTACAAGAATATGGATTAGTTCACAAAATTTTTCAATTGGATTTGATAATCTTTCGCTAATAATGCGCTAGTCTACCATCACTCATTGATATTTGTCAACCATCCATTGGGGGTAAAAATTTTCATGTTAGGTGCATATGTCATATTTTAAATTTGTGTGTGCAAGATGGTTTAACAACTTAAAGGAACATGTAGCCCCAATTAAGGAAGTTCTTGCTTATAATGAGAAATCATAGTGTAACAAAATTGTGGATTAGATTTTGTAAAATAAATAATATCCCACCTAAAATATTTTCCCTAGATGTTCCAAATCGATGGAATTCCACTTATAAAATGTTATCCGAATCTTATGATTTTCGTGAACTATTGTGTCAGTTTATTCAACAAATAGAGTATTCAACTATAATATTGCCTCATCAATGTGATATTTGTAATAATTTAAAGAAAATTTTGAAAGTTTTTAAAGATGCTACCGTACAATTATCCGGTTCTTACTATCCCACTTCACCGTTAGTTATAGAACACGCCGCTAAAATTAGTTATATATTTATGCATTTTAAAGATGATCAAATTTTAGGTGAATGTATTAGCAAGATGAGAACAAAATGGCTTAAATATTTTTTGATCATTCCCCCATTGTTTTTAGTAGCTAAACTATTAGATCCTAGAATAAGAGAAGATGGTTTAGAACAAATACTTGATTATTATTATAAGAATCTATTTCCCACCGGGTTTGATTTATTTTTAGATAGACCTATCCCAAAGGCAAAAGACGTTGTAACTGAGACTAAAAATATTGTATATACACTTTATAAAGAATATTATGATCTTTTTGGTAATATTGTTTATCCTAGTAGTGAAAATGTAGGTGGTAGTTCTCACGAAGATAGCGATCCCTTTAACTTTATAGATAATTTAATTAGTTCTAGAACTCAAAAACGTCAACGAGGTGGCTCCACTTATATTTAACTTGAAAATTATTTAACCACTTCTTTTGAGCCTATAGACGAATTTGATATTGCAAAGTGGTGGGCACGAAGGGCAAACAACTATCCTATTCTATCATTGATAGCAAAGGAGATCCTAGCCGCTCCCGCCTCAACCGTCGTAGAAGAAGTATTTAGTGTAGGAGGAAATGTCTTGTCCGATCGAAGGTCAAGGTTGTCTCCATATAATTTAGAATATCAAATGTTGCTCGGCGATTGGCATAGAGCCGAACTACGACTTCAAGATAAAAGAAGTAGTTCTGAGGAGGAGGAGGCCTTTGATGAAGATACATCGGGGAGTGAAGCCGAATGAACTACGCCGCTCTTTAGACTTTAGATTAGGTTAATTGTAATTTTATAGATTAGATTTTAGATTAGGTTTATTTTTATTTAATTGTAATAGTTAGGTTGAGGTAAAGGCTCCTAAATGTCCCCCCTTATTTATAAAAGGGTAAGGTTGGTTGTCCCCCTCATTTGTAATTTTATTTTAATTAATAAAATTTAAGGGTACCGTCCCTTTTTCTTTTATATACTTTCGTTTATTTAAAAAAAAAGTTAAGTTATTATATGACTTTTTTGCAAAAAATTAACTTTTTTATAAAACTTAACAGAAATTGTTAAGAATTTAACTGTGTTTTTTTTTTGAAGGACTGGACACTTGGGCGACCGCCCAAGTCATTCGGCCCATCTTGGGCGGCCACCCTAGCCTTTCATTTTTTTTAAAGACTGGACACTTGGGCGACCGCCCAAGTCATTCGACCCATCTTGGGCGACCGCCCAAGCCTATTCATTTTTTTTTTTTTGGAAATTTGCCGGTTTAAAATCGGGACCGAAACCGTACGGCCGGTTCGGAACCGGGACCGGAACCGTGACAAACCGGGCCGGTTTCGGTTCAATAGGGGATGGAACCGTGAACCGCCGATTCGGAACCGGAACCGGTGGTTTGAACCGGATGGGCATCTCTAATTAAACCTATCAGATTAAGCTATTAAATAACTCATAAAATATAAAAATTGATAAACGAAAAGGACACTTCACTAAAGAAAATATTACATTACAAAGTAGAAATAAAAAGTAGAAAAGAACATAAATAAAGACAACAACACCATAATAACATAATTTAAAACATAGTTTAATAAACACTAGAACCACCATCAAGACCAAATGAGCCTAAGGAAGCACTACCATCACAACCCTCATCACCCTTATCAAATGGTTTCTTCTTAAAATCATCTTTCTTGCAAAGAGGGAGATCAAGATACCCAAAAAGCTCTAGGATGTTCCTAAAGTATTCAACTAAAGCTCTGTGCTCTCCCCTAGATGAATTAGAGAAATTGGATGAACGGCTGGCATCAATAGCATGCTGTAAGAGTAAGTTGTGACCCATATGGCGCAACTTACGTCCGGTACAAGGCTGGATTGGGCAAACATATGTCATTTTAGAGGAATAACAGTTATAGTTAGGAATACGAATTGATCCAAAGTGAAGCTTTTTAGTGCATTCGGTAAATGCAAGATTCTGCTCCTCAGTGTCAGAATCAACTTCATCTGAAGAGGTACCCTCATGATCATCCATTATTTCTTCTTTTGGTAATGTACTAAAGGAACAAAAGAATGTATTTTAACCTTAGAAAATATCCATATATATACCCATAAACCTACCACATCAGCATTTATGATATTAGTCTTATATCAACCACCAGTCAAAGGAAAATGGTTAACATTTATGAGACATAAATACTTACTACACTTCTAGCATTAGTAGAGTTTTAATATCAACCACCAGTCAAAGCAAAATGGTTAACATTTACGAGACATAAATACTTAATACACTTCTAGCATTAGTAGAGTTTTATTGAAACCTAACCCATCAGTCATTTACTACTTTTGACTGCTATTACAATTTTAGTTCAAATGTTCCATGTTTATCTTCTAAATATAGTGGTTGTATAACACTATTTAAAATTTTTATCACTAAAAAAATCAGTTGTATATTCCTGAAGTGAATGTATATAAATATTGTAATACCATAAACAGTACATGGCCTATGTGACTTATTGATGTTTTCACATTTATTTAAACAATAATCAGCAATCTAGTATAAGTGAGATAACAAATTTTAAAAAGACTATATGTACTTGTAGTCTGATATTTATGTCAATCTAACTAAACGATGTGCATTGATGGTTACAATGATAAGCGTAGTTAAGTACCTTAAAACTAAACTTGGCATTTCACTAACATCTTCCTTCTTTCTAAATCATGGCAGAGTATAAGGATCAATGAAAGGTACAAAGAGATGAAGAACTACATAAAATGAGGATGGAAAAAGATATTTTATGGGCATACATGGACTAAGGAAGAACAAAGCAACAATATGGTAAAAGTACACAACACTATTTCATTTTAGTTTTATTAAGAGAAACAATAAATGAAGAATGTATTAAAGAACAAATTTTGAGTAAATTCAAAATAATTTAAGAATGTGTAAAAAATGTACATACCTTTAGGATCATTTTCAGACTTTCTCTTTTTGCATATTATCATTGACTTTGTTATCTTCATGCCTGTTGTAGTGAATTCTGCAGATTTTTTTGTAAGATGATAGAATTTGATGACTGATGGTGTAAAGAAATCAAATCTGATGGAAGTTGCTAGACACTTATATACAGCCTGATCTTTAAGTCACAGTAATTATGTGAGTGGAATTCAAAGAGTCAAGTAAACCTAGATAACTGGATTTTACTTTCTGTATTATTTTAAATAGAATATTAAATATAGATCATTATGTGTACATGTTCTACTAAAGGCAAATTTGTTTCCAAAAAGTATTTATTTAGCCATTAGTTTTCAATATTCTATAAATAAAGTAATACTTTGAATAGATAAAACACTTATAGTTGTAATACTTAGCCATAGATGACAATGAAAAGGTTTAACCAACATTCATAATCCCTCATGTCCAAAGTTACTATCACTATTGGTCAAATCAGTTGTAAGTTTGACCAATATTTTAAATAAAAAATAATGATCCTAATAATCTCAATAACAATATTGTATTAAGATCATTACTTGTCATTTAAATTATTACTCAAAGTTACATTTGGATTACCCAAAGTGATTGTTATTATGGACCAGAGGTAGTAATAGTTGTGGACAATTATCATTGAAGGGAGGGAGCATGTTTTTTGCTATAATATTTAAACTAAGAGTGGTTTTCATGAAATTCTCCAGTAAAAGTAAGGCTTAAATCTTTTATACAAAGAAACTCAAGTTTCATTTTGAAATGCGACAACTATAATTAAGAGTAGTAACCTGTTGGATACACACATACTCAGTTAATTGTGACAATGAAATAAGAAATTATTTTTGATACTTGTTTGATCTTCAATTTTAGCTTTTCTGATTACATAAACTTTTTTATAACACATATTTTCTTTGTAAGATGCTTGGAGTATTGACTTTCATTTTCATACAGGACACACTGCCATTGCCAAGCATTGATGCTGAACAGAAAAAAGATGTCGAGAGTTACTGTTTTTAAGAATGGCGTACTTGTAAAGAAGGTACTTTAATAGCCTCATACTAAAATAGATTTTCGATAACTTATTTTAATTTGCAGAAAGAATATAGAATATGTTATTGTGTACTGTATGAATTTGAAACGAACTTTAATATTAACATACTATTGCTTTGATATATGATGTACCAATAATATAATCTTAAAAAATTCAACAATAAGTTAAATTTTGATTGATACTTTTACATTTAACAAGATATAAGTGTCTCAAAATATTTTGACACTTCGTAGTTAAGTAAATAATAATTATAACATTATAATAAAGGATTTGCATTTCTTAATACCAAAAAACCAAAGGGTAGATAAGAAACCATAGTGTAGAAATACTTTGCCATAGAATGACAAGAAAAAAGTTACATTTGGTTGACCCAAAGTGACTCTTATTATGGACCAGAGGTAGTGATAGTTGTGGACAATTATAATGGAAGGGAGGGAGCATGGTTTTTGCTATATTATTTAAACTAATAGTTGTTTTCATGAACTTCTCAAGTAAAAGTAAGGCTTAAATCTTTTATACAAAGAAACTGAAGTTTCATTTTGAAATGCAACAACTATAATCAAGAGTAGTAACCTATTGGATAAACACATACTCAGTTAATTGTGACAATGAAATAAGAAATTATTTTTGATACTTGTTTGATCTTCAATGCATGTTAGCTTTTCTGATTACATAAAATTTTTTATAACACATATTTTCTTTGTAAGATGCTTGGAGTATTGACTTTCCTTTTCATACAGGACACACTGCCATTGCCAAGCATTGATGCTGAACATAAGAAAGATGTCGAGAGTTACTGTTTTTAAGAATGGCGTACTTGTAAAGAAGGTACTTTAATAGCCTCATACTAAAATAGTTTTTCGATAACTTGTTTTAATTTGCAAAAAGAATATAGAATATGTTATTGTGTACTGTATGAATTTGAAAAGAACTTTAATATTAACATACTATTGCTTTGATATATGATGTACCAATAATATAATCTTAAAAAACTCAACAATAAGTTAAATTTTGATTGATACTTTTACATTTAACAAGATATAAGTGTCTCAAAATATTTTGGCACTTCGTAGTTAAGTAAATAATAATTATAACATTATAATAAAGGATTTGCATTTCTTAACACCAAAAAACCAAAGGGTAGATAAGAAACCATAGTGTAGAAATACTTTGCCATAGAATGATAAGAAAAAAGTTACATTTGGTTGACCCAAAGTGACTCTTATTATGGACCGGAGGTAGTGATAGTTGTGGACAATTATAATGGAAGGGAGGGAGCATGGTTTTTGCTATATTATTTAAACTAATAGTTGTTTTCATGAACTTCTCAAGTAAAAGTAAGGCTTAAATCTTTTATACAAAGAAACTGAAGTTTCATTTTGAAATGCAACAACTATAATCAAGAGTAGTAACCTGTTGGATAAACACATACTCAGTTAATTGTGACAATGAAATAAGAAATTATTTTTGATTCTTGTTTGATCTTCAATGTTAACTTTTCTGATTACATAAAAAAATTTCTAAAACATATTTTCTTTGTAAGATGTGTGGAGTATTGACTTTCCTTTTCATACAGGACATACTGCCATTGCCAAGCATTGATGTTGAACAGAAGAAAGATGTCGGGAGTTGCTGTTGTTAAGAATGGCATTCTTGTAAAGAAGGGACTTTAAAACACTCATACTAAAATAGATTTTCGATAACTTATTTTAATTTGCAGAAAGAATATAGATGATGTTATTGTGTACTGTATGAATTTGAAAATAAGTTTAATATTAACATACTATTGCTTTGATATATGATGAACCAATAATATAATCTTAAAAAACTCAATAATAAGTTAAATTTTGATTGATACTTTTACATTTAGCAAGATATAGCTGTCTAAAAATATTTTGGCACTTCGTAGTGAAGTAAATAATAATTATAACATTATAATAAAGGATTTGCATTTCTTAATACCAAAAAACCAAAGGGTAGATAAAAAACCATAGTGTAGAAATACTTTGCCATAGAATGACAAGAAAAAAGATTAACCAAAAGACATAATAGTTTAGGTAGAACAACAGAACAACAAAAACCCAAAAAAAAAAATTCAACATCCAAAAATTAGACAAAAATCAAACAATTTTTCAAAATAAAAAGTTCCCAGCAGATTGTAAAGAACAACTTCAGTCATTCACAACTTCATTCCTTCTCAATCTTGATCTCCTTGGCAAAATGAATTCCATCCTTGGAGCTTGATCCACCATCTACTGTTAATGAGCTTGTAGCAGTGTCTTCAAATGACAAAAATCTTCTCTTCAAACCAACAGTTTCTGGAGTCTTCTCCTCATTATCACCACAAGAGTCATCTATCTATATTACAAAATTGATAAAAGTAAGAAATAAGGAAATTTTGATTATTAAAAAAAAAAAAAAAAGATGAACTCCAAGTAGAGTACCATACCTCAATAACTTCTTCACCAGTCTCCTTTATAGCAACCAAAACATCAGTCCTCTACAAAAGAGTTTCATAAAATTAATACAGTAACTATTTCCAAGTTCATTTTAAAGGGTGTTGTAAGACATATTACAAACCTTTTTGACTTTAATTTTTTCATACATATATTTCTCAACCAAAGATTTTCTTTGATAGCAACTACCAGCAGAGAAATGCTTATCTTTACCACTCAAATTTACATCCCTTAAATGAACTTTGAAAATAGATGTTTTCCCTACTATGACAATGATTTCATCTGGACAATGTGGTAAACTATATTGTTTTTTCCCACTATCTGTAATCTGAAAGAAAGAAAAAGAAGTAAAGATCACATTAGATAAAAGATTCAATAAATAACTTTAATTATGAAAAAAATAGTTTATTTAAACTATCTTGATATAGTGGTCTTTTAGTTCCAAGGCTGATTGACCAACCAATGTTTCACAACAACTATCCCAAAGCATGAATTTGGCTGTCTCATCACCAGAGTGAACATTCACCTTAACTTTATATCTTGGAATTGCCCTGGTTATAATTTTGTTACAACCCTTGCAAAAATAACCATTTTCTACACATCCAACTTGTGCATACACATCTTACAACTAATAAAGTTCCAGCAACCATCAACAAATACTTCAGAAATTGGCCCAATCAGCCAATAATATCCCTCCTTCAAAAAATGAAAACAAATGAAAAGAAATATTATTTGCTTCCCATATGTAACTGTAAACAGAAAAATGTAAAAAAAATACTTGCTTGAATTCCAAAAGATCGGCAACAGTCATCACATTAGCTGAACCACTTTCAAGTTCATCATAACTGGAATAAGCATTAGATGACTCAATTTGATTTATCTTACGAGAAGTTCCAGATTCAAGCACAAACAACCTATCAAATTTGGAAGAGAAAATATGTTAACAAATGAATAGTTAAATTATAAAGGAAAATTGAAAAATCATAAATTATAAAATTTACTACCTTTTAAGTTCATCTATCTCTGGTACAATAGAGTCCGCATGTAGTTTAGTTGCAAAAAATGCATTTGAGATTGTAAATTTACCTAAAATTATGGTATGCTAGTTAGAAATCTTTAAATGGACATGTAAGATGAGGAAATATATATAGAACAATATGCTATAAAATATATTATCAACATAATTTTTAGGTTTGCACAACTGAATCAAAACAACTAAAGGAGAATCACCACATGTCTCAATGAGTCTAAACATTTCATCAGCATATTCACCCCAAAGAGTACAGCTTAAAGTGCTATTACTGAAAAAAAAATTGTGAATATACCAACAAATAAATTACAAAAAGTAATTCAAATATGTGAAATATAAATACTGCAAATGAAAAAAGTAATTACCCAATGTCCTCCAGTTCAACTTCTATTAACTTTTCAACTGGACTTGTATGTTGTTTGTGAATATGTTTGACTTTGCTTTTTCTTACCAACCTCCCAACAACATCTAAAATATTCAAGGATTCATTAATATCTTTTTTGGAAAATAACTAGCAAATTTTATTAAGAATAGTACAATTGAGTAATATGAATACCTATCAAGGCACATTCATCAACATCAGTTAAAGCTAGTACATCTGAAAAGACATTAGGCTAAAAATCTTTTTAGGAAAACTTAAGCCCGTGACTGAGTAAATATCAGTGCTGTTAAAGAAGATAATTTTCATTGGATGTTCAGTTATACGATACTTTCCCCTATTTTCAACTACACTGAAATTTGAAATAAAATAGACTGCAGATTCATTAAGTTAGGACCAAATTTAAGCATAAACATTTTGGGAATGGATGCTTGAATCCTTGCACCCTAAAACATAGAAGGAAATGTTCCATAAGATGTTGTAGAGTGTATTTTTTCTGGATTTATGAGAAACAGTCTTTTAAAATAAAATATGAGTTGCTTACCTCTGAATCCACAAGTACTAACTCGTAACTTTCAGGAATCTTTACACCTTCTCTGACCTCCACTTTATATTTTTTTACCAACACGAACATTAATAACCCAGTCAGATCTTCCCTTTCGAAGATCTCTTAATAGTGATGCAGGAATAGACATTGTGGAATGAAGGAAGAAGGAAGAAGTAAACTCAGAAGAAAGAACAATGGAGGAGCAAAGACAGAAGAAAAAAGAATGTATTTCAAATTATATTGTAAATCTTTATATATTTACTGAAGAAAAACGTTTGGAATTCCATCATATTTTCCATAGTTTATTCGTATGTCGTGTATATGTAATTAATGTGCTGTAAATAATTGTTTTGATTTTTGCATTTTTGGACAGAAGATTGTGTTTGCAGTAATTATTAGTAGCTGTCTCTAAGTATAAAAGAGCTCAAATGTAGATTCTAAGATCGAGAAAGCATGCAACAAAAATAAATAGAGAATGCAGTTTAGTAATTATAAAGAGTTTGAACCTTAAAGTCTATTTCGTTCCAGATTAAGAACGTTATTTTCCCGCCCATTTTGCTATTTTAGGAAATAGTGCTTAATCACTTCAGCCATTATATAGATATTGATAGTGAGACATACGGCGACTCAATTCAAGCGAATTTATACATCGAATTACCGACCGACAATTTCCGTCGGTAATACCGACGGAATATTCACATTTACCGACGGAATAAAATGTAAATTTAAAAAAGAAATTCCCGGCAAGTGAAAATTAAAAATCCGTCGGTATTCGTTGTTATTCCGTCGGTAATACCGACGGAGCGCGTCCGTCGGTAAACAACCACTTTCTAGTAGTGTTTGGGGCTTCTTTTGCGAGTAATGGCTGAACCCTGCAGTTGGTGCGTATTCATGAGCACCGCTCATGCTACCAAGAGTCATTTGTGTTGAAAATTCTAGAAATTCTGATGTTCTAGAATTTTCAACATTTTCATTTCCCATTGGTGTAAGTACCCAAATCCGGATTGTTACAATCCGTTAACTGACACTTTCCAAGTTAACGAGAATCCGTTAAACTCACACTTTCCAAGTTAACGAGACTTTTTAGGACTGCCCCGTGCATCCAAAATTCAAAGTGTATTCAACACACGTTTGCACACGTGAAAATACCACTTTTCCAAAAATACGCAATTTTCGAGACTTTTCGGGACTGTTCCGGACATTTATCCTAACAGTTATTTAAAAAACAGTCAAAACCGGATTTAACGGAACAAACGGGCTTGCTTAATGACTAAGAAGGGACACGTGGCTTACATGCAAGCTCCCTCTTGACAACATCAATCAAATTCAAGGCTGAAAAGGCCAAAATGCCCTCAAATTGAGTGACTGGCCGGACGGCCTATTCTTCAGGTTTTACAAATCAGTCTCAGCCAATCTCAAAATACCCAAGAAGTCCCTGAAATTGAGGATCTGGCCGGATGGCCTGTTCTTCAGTTTCACCCCCTATAAATACAGCACCTCCCCTTCAGTAAATGAGGTCCAAAATATTTACTCCTCCAAAACACCTCGGTTCCAGCAACCTAAACACCCTCCCGAGTCCCGAAAACACCTCGATTTGCATGAAAACCACGTTTTCTAAGCCAAACACGAGCCAAACACATCCGAAACACCTTTCAAACACCTTTTCGTATCCCATATACATCCTCCCGAGTAAAAGAGTCAACACCTAGTCATTGGTAACACTCTCACTCTCAAACTCCGCTTCGCCTTGTTTTACGCATCATACGCTAATTTCGATCCGATCAAAGTTTCCAAAATTTAGAGGAAACGCCGTCTACGGGTCTCGAGACATTTTAACTCTCTGTCATCTTTTCTCCCTCGAGAAAAGTAATTTAGAGTTAAAACAGAGATCGTGTCCCATTTTTACTTTATGTCATTTACCGTCCGAACCGTTTGGTTCGTCGATTGTCATTTATCGTCCGGATCGTTTGATCCGTTGATATTGCTATTTACTTTACACATCTTTACAGTCCAAACCATTAGGTTCGTTGATTCGCACTTTTACAGTCCGAACCGTTAGGTTCGTCGATTCACACTTTTACCGTCCGGATCGTTCGATCCGTTGATACCGTCAATTTCAATTATGTCATTTACAAGTCCAAACCATTTGGTTTGTTGATAGTATTTACTTTCAAACGTCCGAGTCACAAAATGACTTGTCAATCGCTTCTTACTTGCCATCGTTTTCATCAAAAAAGGGTAACATCATAATGCCCGGTTCAAAACCAAAGTTTGTCATTCAAACTTCCTTTCAAACTCCTTCAAAATCAAGGTTTGCCACGCAAACCTCTTTTCAAAATCAACGTTTGTCATTCAAACCAAGAATAAAGTTTGTCATTCAAACTCATTTTCAAAAGTAACACGAACACACACACACACGCACGCTTTTCGAGAAAGGTAGAAAGACTCGTCATGCGAGACATTTCGGGTGATCTCAAGATACTCTTCTCGAAACATAACATGACCTCCGAACCTAACAATCTCTGTTCAAACAGCCTTTTCCTAAGTTTTGGCTCCCAATCAAAATGACCTCCTTTTCAAGTAGCCCTTTTCAAAGTTTTGGCTCATACTACAAAACGGCGTGGCGACTCTCTTTTTCGTGAAATCAAAAACCGCTCGCTCGCACCCCGCACGATCCGGGT
This sequence comes from Adenophora triphylla var. japonica, assembly GCA_022495995.1. Classification (NCBI taxonomy): domain Eukaryota; kingdom Viridiplantae; phylum Streptophyta; class Magnoliopsida; order Asterales; family Campanulaceae; genus Adenophora; species Adenophora triphylla. The sequence continues at coordinate 45,119 of JAFEMH010004012.1, read as the reverse complement.
AATTTCAGTTGGCGACTTTGCTGGGGACTTAATATGTTTTTTCAAAACTGCCTTTGTTTTAAAAACATTATGTGGGTCAAACTTTCGTTTACCCTTCCTCGTTTTTTTTTGTGTACGTGTGTGTTTTCTTGCTATCTCGTGTTACCCGCTTTTCTTTTCAAAAAAGAAATTTCAAACAGCTCCGGTTTCCAAAACATTAGACTGTTTTCAAAAAAAAGATGTTGCTGTTCATCTCTTTCAAAATCATAACATGTTCGTGCATATTTGTTCATATTTGGTTTTTGTGCAATATTTTGAACTGCTCATAAATTCTTTAAAACTCATTCTGAAAATCTCTATTTTACTCAGAAAAAGAATTTAGTGACCGCACACTACGCGCACTGCTGCCTCGGTACACCGCACACTACGCGCACTGCTGCCTCGGTACACTGCACACTACAACCCTTAACCCGGGGTGACCGTTCAGCTACATTTTGATTGGCCTTCCTATGCCTTTCGAGCGCGCACGTGGTCATCCCAAACAGCCCATCCTAGCCCGTGTAACCATGCACCCTTTGTGTCACACTTCGTCCAAGACCTTGGTTGGTTTTTGGCTTAGTTCGTGTCATAAAGCCTAAGTGTATACTTTTACACCGATCTCCCTCACAAGTCAAACTTAAAAAGTTGAGATCAAAGGTCGTTTCTCGACCCGAAGTCTTAGCTTTTCAGCTTTGACTTTGATGCAGAACCGTGTTAAAACACACCCGAAGGTTGAATGTGATGCAGTGTCATCAAACCCTCAACGTATGAACCATACCAGCCACGACTTGGCCAATGCCAAAAGCTAAGGCCCCTCGCGACAGCGAGTCAAGAGAGGCCATGCTGAATTTTTGACATGATTTCTGCCTTAACTTAAGGATGTTGACTTCGACCGTAACCAGTATGGCATATGCATTGAAAGTTTACATGACCGGCTAGCCTTAAGTTCACTTTTCCCTTTGTCGGTGGAATCCGCTTGTCTTATAGGACCCTCGCTCGGGATTGTCAGTCTCGGGAAGACGATTTACAGGTGAAAAATGAGGGGCCTATAGACGTAGTGTCGGGATCCACCGATCTAAGACCTAGGTTAGTTGCGAAAAAGAAGAGCAATTTTTCCAACCAATTAGGACTCTGAGAAAACGCGTTTTTAGTAAATTAAGCGGTAACTGCACGTTGCACAAGCCCAAAGCCTTGAGCCAAATACCCCTTCCAAAACCTAAGCCCGACCTTTCATTCCCTGCAGCGAACAAAGAGTGGTTCAGAATTCCGGGTCAACGCGCGCCAGAATTACAGTTACGACAGCGTCAGACAGTTCCTCAGTTCCTACAGCCAGACTCTCCGATATGTCAGACTCACCGAGAAATCGTGACGGGAACGGAACCCCACCACCATTAAATGACATGACACTGGAAGAAGCCATCCGGGCCTGTGAGGTTCACAAGAAACAGAAAGAGGATCAGCAGAATTTTGTGGTACAACTTCTGAATGAGTGAGGTATAGCAGCTATCCCCCAGCCAGATGGTACTTTCATTCTAATCGAGGATGACGATCCTCCCCGATCAGCTCCCCAAACCTTCAACCAGGTTCCTCCACCGTCAAACTATGGGAATCCTTCAAACCAAGGAAACAGCCGACCGAGGCTTCATATTGCCACTTCTCAAGTAGCCCCTATCATATACGGCCAAGCCGGTTCTACCCCCATCACTCAATACAACCAGCGCAACGCTGGACCATCTCAAACAAATTCTAACATTCTCCAGTATCCTCCCGGGTTCAACCCATTACCTATATACGAACCTCAAAACAACGGGACAAAACCCCGATATAACCCAGAAAAGGCCCCCATATATCCACATATATCAAGCCTTCCACCTTAAATTACTGCCTCTCTGATAGCAGCACCCGACACCGAGCCTCAAAGTCCACCATTGGACCCAACCCTGGCCTGGATGGTCGAACAAATGAAGGATCTGAAAGCCAGCATGGGCAGCTCAAAGAAAGAAACACTCAAATCTACAGATCCGGGAATGGTCACACCTCTCCTTGCCATGTTCAGAATGCAAGAAATGGACAGATTTGATGGGACTGAGTGCCCTCAGACACATGTTGACACTTATGTTCTCGGCGTGAGAATAAAAGGGGCAACCCTCCAACAAATGGCCGACCATTTCCAGCACACTCTCAAGAGTTCAGCATTCCAGTGGTTCCTAAGGGTCAAGCCTAAAGATCGCCATACTTGGGATCGGATCAGCAACATCTTCCTTGAACGGTACCGGTCCAACCTGGAATGGGAAACAAGTCGTGAAGACTTAATCACCATCGAACATAAGGCCGACGAAAGTGTTGGGGAGTTCTATAAAAGGTGGAGCTGGAAACTCTCCGAAATCATGGAGCCACTCTCCAAAGATGAACAGATGCGGATCATCAAGTCCTGCTTGAGTTCATCCATCAGAACGCTCATCAGCCACCACCTCTTCCCTGATCTCCGAGCCATGGTCAATGCGGGTTCCCAGTTCGAGAAGGACCTAAAAGAGAAGTTGGCTACAGTTCCGTTTTACAGATACAAAACAACAACTGCATTCAACCTTGCACCGGCCCCCGACAAAGGAAAAGACGCTACTGTCAACTACATCCATCAGGGACATCAGTCAAGCAACGAGAGCACAACCCTACAAAGCAACGACTCTTCCAGGAAGCAACCTTCCATGCGCCTCGACAAGCTAGGTATGCCTCTGAAAAAAAAGCTGGAGGGTTTAGTCAAAGAAGGCCTACTCAAGCCTGTTGAAAACTACAAACCAAAGAATCCCGCAGCCAATGCGGACATAAGCAAGTACTACACCTTTCACCAATACCATGGGCACACAACTGACAACTGCCTCGGGTTGCGGTATGAGATCCAGAAACTGATAGAAGAAGGAAAGTTGGAGCGTCCCCGTGGACCTAATACAGTCAGGAACCCTTTTTCGAACAACAACAGTGTAAACTCCATCGAGTGGGTGCCAAAGAAGGTTGTTGCAGAGCCAGTTCCTCCGTCTCTTCCGGTCAAGCCCTCATCAGATGTCCACATCTGGTACGACGTATGTGACTGCTCAGAATGCCTTGAATACGAATTCCAAGACATGATCAGGGGTGATTCTCCCAAAAAGAAGAAGAAACAGTCCTCTCAGCAGAAACTTAAGGAGAGATTCAAAGCCGGAGACACCAGCGTGGGTACACTCGGAGAGCCCTCTGGAAAGTTTGACCACTACATGCTTTACTCCAGCAAGTCTTCCCTTCCTTCAAGCAGCACAGCTTCAGAACATACATGGGTGGGAAAGCCAAAATATCCTGCTGACACCAAAGTTCAGGCCTCAGGACACAAGAAGATCTCAAATATCGGCAACCCTACTGCCAGCAAGAAGCATAATCCCCAGAAGGATCAGCCAAAGTTCAACTTATCAAACTTCAAAGCACGGACCGGCAAAGGAAAGTCAAAGCCAACCGGGCACTCGCACTCAATCAACGTGCTGACAAAGGAAGGCCACCGCCACAAGCAACCTCAATGCAATCTGGAAGCACCACCAAAACCTCTACCTCCCAAGAGAAAGACAGGAAAAGGATGGCTCGATGACTCCCCCTCTCCAGAAAGAGATCAAATCTATGATCCCAGACTATAAGGCAGCATGCTCACATTTTGTGACGAAGATTTGCTAAAAGGGGTTGCAGAACACAACGAAGCTTAGCACATCACCATTCGGCTCAACACTGTCTCCCTTCCTGGAGTCCTGGTAGACAACGGATCAGCAGTCAACGTCATTCTCCTCAGCATGATGCGAGCCTTATGCATCGATGAAGGCCATATGATCCCATCTGCCCAAACTATCAAAGCATACGACAACACGTCTCGTCCCATCCTGGGAACGGTGACGCTGGAACTCTGGTTCGAAGCTCAAATGGTGCCGGTAAAGTTCCAAGTGATGGACATTCCGTCTGCATTTACATCTCTGCTGGGATGCCTATGGCTCCACCACATGAAGGCCATAGCCTCCACACTCCATCAGTGTGTCAAGTTCATAAACTGCCAAGGAGACCTCAAGGTCATCAGAGGAGTCAGTTTTCTCATAGGCAACGAAGCTGAAGTGCCAAACAAGCGTGCCCGCAGCCGCGCACATGTGCTACCCCCTGCAAACGGACAAAAGGACAACCGGGGCAAATCTCATCAGAATCCCTCCGAGTCTGGAGGTACCAACTACGTAAACACCCTCGAGTAGGAGGAGCCTGGAGCAATCAGATTCATCAGGTTCAATTGCCGTTTCCGAGACTTGAATCCAGAATGGAAAGAAACCTTGGACACCGCAATGATACAGGGACACAAACACCTCATCTCCGATCAAAAGTTCATAAGCATCCTTCGATCAAACACTCTGGCCTGGCCGGACGAAGAAATCTTCACAATAAAGGTCAACAGACACCGGCACACTCGTGAAGAATGCATGGCAGTCGTCTGGGATGTTTTACACATGGAATTTCCCATTGAGCCCCTCTGCTCAAGCAGAGGACATGAAGTTTTTCTCGCAGTACCAGCTTCACAACAAGGCACGCGACGTCCTTTAATCTGGGTTGAACCATCAGGCAAAGATGAGTCAGAACTCTCCGAGGTAGAAGACGCAACAGATCAGCAGGAAGACTTTTGCGTGAACATGCTCAGATTCGAGGATGGCACTAGTTCAGATGAGGTCACCTATGATGAAGGGTCAAATACCAGGGAAATCGTCAAACTTAATGTCCAGTACAGACTGTTATTCGACGAGTGGAAACAAATGGTGGACATGACAAAAGAACCCTTCTGATCATGTAACTGACGACGACTTCGTCAACATCATCTTCTCCAGATATCCCGACGAGACCAAGGATCCAGTCTTTATTGTCAGATTCTGCGATGTGGAAGTTACCCTCGATGATTGCCTGATCATGGTAAACGAGGTCCTTGCCAAAAGAGCTTAAGGCTCACCATCATCTCCAAGTATCCGCCCCGGTGGCAACCGGCCCGTGCCGTCAGTCAAAATCACAGCCAAGAACGTCGCCAAGGCTGAAGGCATCAACAAAGGAGACAAAGGTCCTCATGTGACTATAAGCCAGATCAACCTCAGGAACGCATCCAACAACAACCCTGAGTACATCTACAAAAGTGCTCCTGATGAGACAGTTCAAACTTCCGAAGAAAGGAACGATCACCTCAGCATCAATATGCTCAAATTCAGTCCTACTCCCAGCCATCACAGCAACGGATCCGGGCAGCCCGCAACCGAGCTACTAGCATTGATAGAATTGGCTCTTGACCGAGATCACGAGACCATCAGCATCGCAGAATTCAACACGCCCGGCAGTTTGATCAAACAGATATGGGCAGACTTCTTGGTGGTCGAGATCAAAGAAGACCGCATGGAATGTCCGAATATGACTTTCTTCATGAATGTAATCCAAGTATTTCCGCCATTCAGAGATTTGGATGTGATAACAGTTCTAGACACCAGCCAGACAGCGTGCACCTACGGAGACTGCTTGACTCTCGCAAGGAGAGCCCTCCTGGAACTAGCTGTGCAAGAAACTTACCTCTGGGACGAAGACAAAGCTCGAAAGACTCACAGAGACCAAGCCCTTAAAGCTTCACAAGCCGCTTCAGACAGACAACTAGAGGCTACTCTGGATCAGTTCGACCTCAAAGGTTTTGCCCACGGCAATTTTCTGGATTACCATCACTTCTCAGCAAGCCCCCTCTAGCAAGGGAGGGCGGTCAACGGTCCAAACGATCTAGGAGATGGAATGGCATAACACAAGGAATATCTGGCCTAACAGCATGAAGAATACAAGCGCTTATATCCCCGAGAGAAGCATGCCCTTTGTGAAAGCGACGACGAATACAATGAAATCCTACTCTTCCAAACAACTCACAACATCAACAAAACCGGAATCCCAAGGGTCCTGGGTGGATGGGAACGGATCATTTCCTTTCTCAAGCTAAAAGGCCAACTGAAGAAGGAAGGTCTATTAAAAAAGAAGAGAAAGATCGAAATACACCTCCAACAAATGCTAAAGGAGATTCCACAGGCTACAACGTTTGTTTGTAGAAATGATCAACTGGGACAAAAGCCAGTCACATGGGCAGACGTCCAAAAAGCAGTACACTCACCTTCCAGCATGCCCGCCACTCAGTTAAAGCAGCAAAGAAAACTCTCCCCGATGGAAGTTTACCTAGACTGCCGCATACGGTTCATAGAAGCATTGGCTATTCTGATCAGGGAAGAAATGCAAGCGCTAGCTCTTGACGAAGGATCGACTACAAGAGAGCAGATTTGGGCTAAGAGCGGAGGAAATTTAGCAAACCATGATTACTGCTTGTCTCAACTCAAGAACGCCATGAGCCTGCTCAGCAAGAAAGAGAAAAATGCAGTATACCGCGAAGAGATCAGAGAAACAGTTCGCATGAATCAAGAACTCTCTAGCCTCCCACGAAGGGTGAACGAGACAAAGCTCAATCCTAGCAACCACTGCTGCGCACTGACATTCGAACAACTGCGTCGAACCATAGGCTCCCTCCCTGCAGAGGCACCTAAACCAGTATCTTGGGACAGAATTCGAAGAGCTGCTGAGGCCCCAGGGAAGACATCAACAGTCAACGAATTGAGAGAGGACGTATGGCCCTGTGCTTCGAAAAATCCTCCACTAACTATGGCTCAAATCAAAGAAACATGTTCGAAAGAGACCAAGCCTGACGTCAATGTTTTGACCCGATCCGGTCAAATCCATGTGCTACCGCCCAAGGCCAGCAAAAAACCAACGGAGCCAGAGCCGCAACTCGGTCAGCCCGTGCTCGAAGAAACAAGTTCCGGAAGGAGGAACCGATCCTCACTCAGCTCAAGCAAACCCAGGAAAACATTTTCCCTTTGTTCTCTGCTCACATCTTCATACCCTCATAAGCTCAAGCTAGAGGAAAGTTTGGCCCGTACCATGGTCCCCGTGGACGCAACTCCAGAAGAAGTAATCCAGATGATCGGCAACATCCACTACGGAAACATCATCACCTTCACAGATTTGGACTTGCCAAAATTTTGGGCTGATCAAAATGAGCCGCTCTACATCACTATTCAGTTGGATGAGCGCCGCCTTCCCCGCATACTAGTAGATGGAGGCTCCGGAATGAATGTCTTGCACGTCAAGATGATGGACCTGCTCGATATCAAGCTCACAGACTTGAAGCCTTTAGTCCACACTGTCAAGGCTTATGATTCTACTTCCTGCACAGTTCTCGGGGTTGCTACCTTAAACATTTGGTTCGACAAACGGATGATGCCTACCGAATTTCAAGTGTTGGACATTCCTATCACTTTCACAGCTATTCTGGGAAGACCATGGCTGCATCAAATAAACGGTGTGGCATCCACCCTTCACCAATGTATCAAATTCATGCAAGGCAATGAGCTGACAACAGTCTACGACGATAGCGTCACCACCGAAGGGACCTGCACCAACGACATTCCAGTGTTAGAAATCAAGCATGACGACGATATGACATTAATGAATTCACAATGGAAACTTCCAAAATCCAAATATGCAGCGTGGACCTTCGCTTATTCTGGCACCAGATCCCTCCCGCCATGAAGATGATGAAACTCATGAACTTTATCCCAGGACTGGGGCTCGGCAAAAGGTTACAAGGCCAACACCAAGTCATCGAAGTCAAGGACCACAATACAGTCCAGGGGCTCGGTTATGTGCCTACACCAGTGCAACAGTGCAATTAATTAATAACGGTGCATGTAGATATAAATTTTGCCAGCTCGAATTTTATTATTTAATGCATGTCCCATTATTATTTATTTTTGATCAACCTACTTGCTTATTTGCCAAAAATAAATGAGGGTAATCATAATAAATACTCAGAATGTACAAGAGTTTGCCCCAGGGGCCTTTCAAGTACAAAATAATGTTCAGACGGTGCACACAATTGTCTAACAAAATAAATCAATGGGACTACTTAGAGTCCTGCTCGTCATCCGAGCACTCAAAGTACTGCCCCGTAGCAGCCAGATCCGCGGTAGACAAATAATCCTCAAACTCCTCAAGGCCGGAATACGAAAAGCTACGGCTCCGTGCCTATCCTCCCGAGGACTCCCCCTGCTCGTATCCCGAATACGAGGAGTGGCGAACTCCAAACCCAGCAGTCTCACCAGAGAACTGGCTGAACCCCTGCCCGAAATCTGTGCCACCAGTCGTGGAAGCAGATGGGTCCCTCATAGCAGACGGTCGGGAAGGCATCGGCTCATGAACAGCCGCACTCCTCCGAGAACCGTACCATAGGAAGTCCACAAGCCTCCTAGCGTAGTTAGTCATCCCGTCCAGACGTCTTACGGCCTGATCGTAAGTACGGCCAGACACCAGCAAACCAGGAAAGCCATCAAAAGACAAACAGACAACACAAATGCAACATTTGCAAGATGCTACTACCAAATACAGAAAAGCAAAATAAAGCACTCACCGAAGCACTGGGCTCAACCCTGTATTGAGGCCTCGCCTGCTCCGGAATAAGAATCATCAGCCGCCTACGAGAGCCACCAGCATCCTCGAACGCCAACCGAGTGCGGGGGAGCGGGTAATCTCTGGGACGTGCAGGGTCCTCACCCTCTCTATCCATCACCTGCGGGCTCCTCAGCCTCATCCTCTTAAATATATCATAGTCGAAATCCTCTATGATGTTCTCGACATGAGGCACACCCTGCCTATATCGCTGCAACTCCTTCCCAACTATGGCCAGGGGATACTGCATATGAAGAGGCGGATCCCTCGGAACCAAGGGACCAGATCCCGAAGTGTACTGGCAAGACACCCTCTCGCCCAAGTACAGAACGTCACAATGAAGCCCCACTAGCAGCTTCCGCTGACGTGTCACCTCCCTAGCAGCCTGCACCACAAAGTGATCAAACCGACTCCACCAAGTCAAGTTGATCCTCGGAGAAAAGTCTCGGTCCAGGGCCAAAGACACCTCCTCGTAAGTCACACGGGTGCTCTCCCTTGACTTCACCGGCTTCCGCCCCGCCTTCTGCCAAGTCAGCATGGCAGGAAATAAGAGAGTGCATGCCTCCCTGGTATCCCACCTATTCGGGTGAAACACCTCAAAGCACCACACCTGTCAAACGCCAGGAAAGTTATATCAGCTACAAAGCAGATACATACAAGTACAAGCGAGACAAGGAAGAGAAAAAGAAGGAAACTCACATCCAATGCGAACTGAAAGCAGCAAAACAAGTTGTCCTCTCCCCGGGAGCACCTGTCCAAGGCGAAGAAGAGCTCGGCCAGACCGGCTTCTCCCCAGGCAAAACCCCTCACAGCCTCCAGGTTGGTCACGGAACCAAGCAAAGCAAACTGATACGTCGTGTCAGCATTGGCAAAAAGGGTTGCTGACAAAGCAATCCACAAAAACCCTTGAGCCAAGCACTCTGCTGTCATCCTCTCGGAGCCAGCCAGATACTCCTCGATGCCCCTCCTCAAGTGTGCCTCAATCGGCCCGTACCGAATACCAAGGCCCCTGGCATCGGTAATATCAAAACCAAACAGTCCCGACAATTGCTCCCTGGTGAAACCATCAAACCACTCAATAGGGCTGCCCCCAAACGACAACCCAGTAATCGCAGCAAAATCGGTAGGAGTCACGGTTGCCTCCCCCCCACCTAAAATGAAATGTGTGGGTCGTATTCCACCAATACTCGCTCAAGGCAACGTGAAGCACGTTCACCCTCTGCGTCGAAGCCACTGCGGCCACCGCGCTGATAAAGCCGCCTAAGCTGGAGTCAATCACGAACTGTCGTGGACTCCTCTCCCCGTCACGAGCCTCATCCGAGAACCTTTCCCATAACTCTCGGACTGCCTCAACGTCTCCCCTACTCTTCACGGTGGACACGTCAATCGGCCCTCGCCCCTGCAGGTGAACAAGGCAAAAGTATGTTACTACAAGATAACGTACACAAAATGACATGTTGTCACGACCCTAAACCTAAGCATTATTTTGATACATGCTTGAACGTATTTATTGCGTGCGTTGCATCTCATTTATATGCTTCGCATTTTATGGGTGAGTATTATGTGTTATTTAACATTTTAATAACTTATATGATATTTTAAATATGTTAATAAATTAAATATAAGGTGTGTAGCATTTCATTTTATGCATTTCATAATAATTGTGATTTTTATGTGATAGTTTTACTATTTGAATAATTCATTTGGCATTTTAGTTATGTTAATAAATAAATTTTAATTATTTAATGTCTAAATGGAATAAATAGGAATTTTGTAGTTGATATTTTAATTGGTGAAATTTAAGTAAAAATATATAAATTTTATTGAGGAGCTTATGTGTCAAAAGTAAAACTTAAAAAGTTAATTATAATAACTCAATTCTTGGAGGGACTAAAGTGGAAATTTGATTAATATATACTCCCTCCGTCCCGGAATTTACTTCACAAACACTGTTTGCACTGGTTTTAAGGAGGGAGTATTATATTGAAAGTGTTGTGAGTGTGAAAATAAAATAGGAGAGAGAATGAGTGGAGAGAATAGTAAATTATAATTGTGTTGTGAGTATTAAAATAATGTAGGAGAGAGAATGAGTGGAGGGAATAGTAAAGATTCCTTTCCATTTTAGGTAAGTTTTAAATGTGTGAAGTAAGTTTTGGGACGCCCAAAAGGGAAAGTGTGAAGATTGTTCCGGGACGGAGGGAGTATCCTACAACCTTCTTTAACCTTCCGGTCAATCTGAGAATTTGAGAAAAAGAAATCAGGTCCTCCGTTCCTTCGGTTCAACATATTATGATTTTATTATCTTCAGAAATTCCCCATAAATCAAATACTTGTCCGTTTTTCGATCCGTCTTCACCAAAATGTTCGGGAAGCCGAGGGGAGCGCATCTAGCCGATTAAAGTTCTTCTTAATTTCGAAGTATTTTAGTAAGTTATTATATTTTTATTCCAAATATGCTCATTTAGTGTTAAAATTGTTGTTGTTGTTGTTTACTTGTTAAATGGGATTTTTGGATAATTTTCTTGAGTTGGAAAATGGTAAAAATGGGTTTTTGGCTTGGTTGGAGTAAGTTGGGGGAAAAAAGGGTAAGTTTCAATTATTGAAATATTCTTGACTAATGTTTCAATTATGTAAATATTTTTGACTGCATGTTTTAATTATGCTAATAATTTTGACTAAATGCTTCAATTTTATGCATATATTCTTGACTGCTTGTTTCAATCCGATGGTATATGATGATATGCATGATATTCATGATTTTGTTACTTTGATACTTTCAGTGACTGACATAAAATTAGTGTGGTATATATGATGATGATATGCATGAATTTATACATAAGTAGCTGCTAGATGTGAGATATTCACAACTCTGTTTTGTTTATCAGATACCATTTTCTTGTAATGTTATGCAAGATTGATGTGATTTATGGGACCAACAACAAAGCCGTAGTCCCGAAAAAATGATATGGAGTTGGTAAACATGAAATTGATGGGTGGATCAGTCAAAGAAAAGAGGTGAGAAAACAATGAAAAAAAATGGATCAATTTTATTTGATTATAGAATGGTATAAATTGTATGGTTGTTAAGATGAAGGAATAGGAGTAAAATTGAGGTTAAAATGATAAGGGTTGGTTTATATATATGTTGTATGTTATATTGAGGAAATTCCTTGAGTTAAAATAGTTTTGGAATGAATGAAAAATAGGTTTTGTGATGATTAAAATGAATTGTGAGTATAGTGGTTTAAATTGAAGTGAAAAGGTTAGTATATATATATATAAAGGTTGCATGTTACTTAAGTACATTTTATTTGGGTTGAAATAGTTAGGAAAGAGTTACATTATGTGAATATAGTATTACTAGAATAGTATGAAATGCTTAAAGTATAAATTGTTAAATGTAGGTTGGATTATTTCTTTTGGTTTTGGGGTTGTGTTGAAGTGGTAAATTTGGGGTTGACTTGTTTGGGATGGTTTGAGGTAAAGATAGGTATACGTTATATTGAAATGTTGGGTTTAGCATTGTTGTGGTCTAATGGTGGAATGTGATGTTTGGAGCATTTTCGTGAGTTTAGATGGTAAGAATGGCTTTGGTTTAGTTGGCAATGGTTGAGGTCATTTTGGGTTGCGTACGGCCTTGAAGTTGGGACTTGGTATTGTTGTTAAGTTGGAAGAAAATGGTTTGGTAAAGGTTTTAATTGAATGGCTGATGTTTCAGCTCTGTTTCTGAGTTTCTGCTGAGGGCACGAGTCGTGCCCAGTCGTGCCTTAACTGGGACGACTGTATCAGAGGGGGTATAAAAGGGTCACGAGTCGTGCCCTGGCCAGTTTTGCTGAACTGTTTTAAAGCTATGTAGGTCCATCTTTATAACATAGATTTCAACCAATGGAACACTAGGATCAACGTACAATATATGAACTATAAAAGGATGACTTTACCTTCCAATTGGGATATTTGGAAGATAGTTAAATACTTGGTCAAAGTAGCTTGGAACACTTGATGTCTATGAACCCTAAATTGGTATATATCTTTATATAGTTGCTGATACATCCCGGAATGTTTATAGTAAGTGTATATACCTTATGTATTGTTCATTTTGGAATTGTTAACATCTTTATGGTGTGATTGATAGGATTCCCAACTTTGGAATCCTAAGTTTAATGGAATTGATTCAAGGATGGTTTAGCCTTTGTGCTACTGTTGATTGACACTTGTTATCATTTTGCTATCATTTTGATATGCTATATTGGTATGGTTCCCTACTTTGGAATCATACATTGATTGTTTATTAAGCAAGTATTTATTACTGTGCTTTTACTTAAAGTTCAGCTGGTACTTGATTGTTCGGGCAGTGGTATGAGATTATAATGGCACCCGAGCCGAGTTCATTATGATCCATACGCTGGTTCCCATTGTTTTCCCATTCCATGGGCCATGGTTTGGGTAGTGGGCTAGCTCCCCCTTTTGGGTGAGGCTCTAGTTTCACTTCGGGGTATGACTTTGTGTCATTAGACCCGCTTGTTGTTACTGTGATTGGGTTTCGGAACCGCTTCTTCAGCTGTTGATCCTGCTCAGATTGATATATCCTTTTGAGATTAAACCTTGGCTCAGTATCCTTCTAAGTGTTACATTATTGCACTTATGTGTTATTGTATATATCCTTCTTTGTGTTTACAAGATTGTGATATATATATATGAGGAGTATGATGTTATATGCTTTCATAATATGATTTGCATATCATCTTGTTGCATATTTAATAGCTTACTGAGATTTTTCTCACCCCGTCCTTTTATTGTTTTCCTTAGCTAGGGGCGAGCCAGAGAATAGGCCACGTTGAGCTCGGGGAGGACGTCGAGTTTGGGTTGTAACTTAGGAAAGGTATTTGGTAGTGGTTTGCATTATGTAAATGTATAACAAAAGGGGGTAGTATACCCGAGACTTGAGATGTTATGTCACTATTTTAAAACACTTTGGTGATTGTAAATATTATAAGTTTTGGAACTATGTTCCTTGGTTTTAAATGGTTTGTAAAATGTGGACTTTGGATTTCAAGTAAAGTGTTGTTACTTTAGTAGTATAATAGAAAGTTTTTAAGTTAAACAGGTTTTTTGTATATTACAAATTTTAAGAAAGGACATTTTGAAAATTCAATGTGACGTCTTCCGAGCGTGTCCCGGGCGTGGGGCCAAGTAGGATCACGGTTCGGGGCGCGTCAGTTGGTATCAGAGCCTAAGTAATAGATAGTCTAGAGTGACTACGTGACCTAGGAGGGTAGTTATGTATTTATTGAGTGAGTGACGTTATGTGGTTTATGCAAGTATCTTTGTATTGTGTATTTGTTGAGAACAGTAAGAATTATTTATAGCCTTGTGTTCTGTGAGTTTACTTATACACATATAGTGGGAACTTTTCTTGTCAACTAGATAGGACATAGGAGCACCGTATTTAGCTCCTGTGTCCAGAGAGAATGCACTGTTTGGTAGAAATGTATGTGAGACTAAGGCAAGTAAAGTGTTAAGAGAGTGTCTATGGCTGACACAATACAAAGGTTATTAGAGAGTCTTTTTTTTAAACCCCTACCACCCCATCTGTTGCTTCTTCCCTTCGGTCTCCATGTTCAAGGCGTAGGGCAGTTTCTGCTAGACCAGTCTGAATCTTAAAATGATATTGCCCTGCCAAGGATGTGAATAATTGGTTCTTCTAGGTATATGTTAAAGAGCAGTCTTGTCTTCTCAGATGGTCAATGGGAAAGTGATTGATGCGTCTGGTTTGGAGAGATGCAGGCAATAATATGGTGCAGTCTGGCATGAAGGCTTGGTAGTTGTTAGAGCCGGTTTCTCTTATGCTTTCCACTGATGTTTCTAGTATTTTTTTTTTTTCCATCTCATTGGTTTTAAGGTATGGAAGGAAATTTGTGTGGGGGTGGACTGACCAGTTCTTGGATAGAGGTCTTCGCAAAGGTACTAGGAATTCAGAGTAAGCTTGACGTTGTGTGTTAGAAATTGAAATGGGCTTAGGCTAGAGCTATCATCATTGTGATGATTTCTTTTTTGGGTGGTGTGCTATAGGCTTCTTGCTATCTTCCAGGGACTTATATATTGATATTTCTCTGCATTGCTTAAGTTGAACAGATAGTCGGAAGATGACTGAAGTAGGTTCTTTATGGGTACTTAGCTGGAAATCAGAAATCCTGAGATTTGTCTGCTAGGATCTGAGAACAGGCATTTTGAATATGATCTTATTAGCATTAGCAATATTTTTAGTGCTATTGATATTACAGAGGTCCTATTTTTAAGTAATGAATCAAAGACCAACTCAATTCTATTTTTAAGTTACCAGACTGCGAGGCGAGAATGACAAGTGTAATTTTGTGACACCCTTAAACTTTTTAATTTAATTTGAAGCTCATTCTCCCCTTGATGCAAGGACTTATCAGTGTGCGAGGAATACGTGTGAGAATGTTAGTTCCTCATGTGTCCAACACTTCCTTCCTGTAAGTCCTTGCCATTACATATCATATAGAGAGTCAGTTTGTCATTTATTTTCTAATGTAGTATCCTTTGCTGCTAAGATCATATATGCTGGCCTAATGGCTGAACTGTGAAGCGATGCGTTGATGTTTATACCATACAACTATTTGATATTTGGGCATATACTTTTCTGTGTATATATCATTTTCCTACCAAAAATATAATGTATACGGTAGCAGTTGTGTGAAGTATCTGTAGATATAGAAAAGACGTCCGGGCACTAGGAAGTGCCGATTACATTATTCATTTATTTTATGTCATCTGTGACTGCGAGTGTATTTGTCCGCACTATCAGGGTCATCTGCTTCTCACTGTGACTTGTACTATTTCGAAGGTCCTATATCCATGTAACATTAAACGCCTTATGTTTTAGTGAACAAGAACAGAGCTAGCACTTTGTAGTATTCACGGTTCCTCTTCTGGAAAAGAAGCAACTATCTTTACCAGTATCTGCTGTTGAGCTTCCGGAATTAGAAAGAGCTCATCACTATTTTTGTTTTCCATGCATCTTTCTTCTGTTGGTGAACTTAAAGAGTACTTGTTCTTATCACGGGTTCCATGAAATACTTTCCCAGTGTAATCCTTTTACGTGTAGTTCACCATATCTAGTGTACTACATGAATGTCATTCTTGAATCTTGATTCAGTTTTTTTTTTGATTCTGGATCTTGTCTTCTTCCGGAAGTCCCTGCCGTTGGTAATTGTCTAGAAGGTCATCTCTGGTTGTTGTTTTACTCCTCTTTGGAACACTTTTAAGCCGTGCAGCCTGTCGTTGTCGGGTATTGGGGGGAGTCTCCCTGATCTATGTGCTATTTCTACATGATGGGATTGGTGATGGAGCAGATTAGTGGTAAGAGGTTTAAAGTCTGTTATTGCAGCACTGGATTCAGATATGCACTGGAGTTTGTCGTTGCAGCACCTTAGAAGGATATTATAGAGGGTAACGGCAGTTGTACACCTAGACGATGTTTGACATAATTAATTTCTATTGGATGAGTTATAATGAAGTTTGGGTGTGGTGATATTAGCTTTAGGTGGTTGAGTTATTTAGTTACTTCCTTAGGAGGTTGACTAGCCTTAAGTGATTCTGAGATGGATATCGTCATTGGTAAAACCTTTTAAGAGGCCAAATATTTGAGGCTTAGTCGTAGTCAAGCTCTAAAGGCTGTTATGTCCCAAGTATTTGACATTAAGTTAAGAAGGATATCATTGCTATTTTAAATACTTGGTTTGGATAGTCTCTTTTGAATTGTGATGTGCTTGTCAGCTGCACGCGCACATTGCCACCTGTTTGCCATTTACCCAAATAGGATTGCATCGTTCGCTAGTAACTATTCCTTCCATCCCATAATAAATGTGGCATTTGACTTGTCAATGTTATAAGGAATGTGTTTATTTGTTTGTATGTGGCTTGTACAATGATATTGAACCGGCTATGTCTTATGTGGAGCAACCAATTCAAGTGATTGACACCAAGGTTCAAGAGTTGAGGAACAAGAGCATTTCCCTTGTTAGGGTTGTATCGATGAATCATGATGTTGAATAGTCAACTTGGGAACTTCGGGAAGAGTTGGAACGGAAGTATCCGTAGTTATTTGACCTTCTAGGTAAGTAAATTTAAAATTTGGGACGAATTTTCTTTAAGGGGGAGTGATTGTCACGACCCTAAACCTAGACATTATTTTGATACATGCTTGAACGTATTTATTGCGTGCGTTGCATCTCATTTATATGCTTCGCATTTTATGGGTGAATATTATGTGTTAGTTTAACATTTTAATAACTTATATGATATTTTAAATGTGTTAATAAGTTAAATATAAGGTGTGTAGCATTTCATTTTATGCATTTCATAATAATTGTGATTTTTATGTGATAGTTTTACTATTTGAATAATTCATTTGGCATTTTAGTTAGTTAATAAATAAATTTTAATTATTTAATGTCTAAATGGAATAAATAGGAATTTTGTAGTTGATATTTTAATTGGTAAAATTTAAGTAAAAATATATAAATTTTATTGAGGAGCTTATGTGTCAAAAGTAAAACTTAAAAAGTTAATTATAATAACTCAATTCTTGGAAGGATTAAAGCGGAAATTTGATTAATATATATCCTACAACCTTCTTTAACCTTCCAGTCAATCTGAGAATTTGAGAAAAAGAAATCAGGTCCTCCGTTCCTTCTGTTCAACATATTATGATTTTATTATCTTCAGAAATTCTCCATAAATCAAATACTTGTTCGTTTTTCGATTCGTCTTCACCAAAATGTTCGGAAAGCCGAGGGGATCGCATCTAGCCGATTAAAGTTCTTCTTAATTTCGAAGTATTTTAGTAAGTTATTATATTTTTATTCCAAACATGCTCATTCAGTGTTAAAATTGTTGTTGTTATTGTTTACTTGTTAAATGGGATTTTTGGATAATTTTCTTGAGTTGGAAAATGGTAAAAATGGGTTTTTCGCTTGGTTGGAGTAAGTTGGGGAAAAAAAAGGGTAAGTTTCAATTATTGAAATATTCTTGACTAAATGTTTCAATTATGTAAATATTTTTGACTGCATGTTTTAATTATGCGAATAATTTTGACTAAATGCTTCAATTTTATGCGTATATTCTTGACTGCTTGTTTCAATCCGATGGTATATGATGATATGCATGATATTCATGATTTTGTTACTTTGATACTTTCAGTGACCGACATAAAATTAGTGTGGTATATATGATGATGATATGCATGAATTTATACATAAGTAGCTGCTAGATGTGAGATATTCACAACTCTGTTTTGTTTATCAGATACCATTTTCTTGTAATGTTATGCAAGATTGATGTGATTTATGGGACCAACAACAAAGCCGTAGTCTCGAAAAAATGATATGGAGTTGGTAAACATGAAATTGATGGGTGGATCAGTCAAAGAAAAGAGGTGAGAAAACAATGAAAAAAATGGATCAATTTTATTTGATTATAGAATGGTATAAATTGTATGGTTGTTAAGATGAAGGAATAGGAGTAAAATTGAGGTTAAAATATTAAGGGTTAGATTATATATATGTTGTATGTTATATTGAGGAAATTCCTTGAGTTAAAATAGTTTTGGAATGAATGAAAAATAGGTTTTTTGATGATTAAAATGAATTGTGAGTATAGTGATTTAAATTGAAGTGAAAAGGTTAGTATATATATATATATATATATATATATATATATATATATATATATATATATATATATATATATATAGGTTGCATGTTACTTAAGTACATTTTATTTGGATTGAAATAGTTAGCAAAGAGTTACATTATGTGAATATAGTATTACTAAAATAGTATGAAATGCTTAAAGTATAAATTGTTGAATGTAGGTTGGATTATTTCTTTTGGTTTTGGGGTTGTGTTGAAGTGGTAAATTTGGGATTGACTTGTTTGGGATGGTTTGAGGTAAAGATAGGTATACGTTATATTGAAATGTTGGGTTTAGCATTGTTGTGGTCTAATGGTGGAATGTGATGTTTGGAGCATTTTCGTGAGTTTAGATGGTAAGAATGGCTTTGGTTTAGTTGGCAATGGTTGAGGTCATTTTGGGTTGCATGGCACTGAAGTTGGGACTTGGTATTGTTGTTAAGTTGGAAGAAAATGGTTTGGTAAAGGTTTTAATTGAATGGCTGATGTTTCAGCTCTGTTTCTGAGTTTCTGCTGAGGGCACGAGTCGTGCCCTATGGCACGAGTCGTGCCATGAGTCGTGCCTTAGCTGGGACGACTGTATCAGAGGGGGTATAAAAGGGTCACAAGTCGTGCCCTGGCCAGTTTTGCTGAACTGTTTTAAAGCTATGTAGGTCCGTCTTTATAACATAGATTTCAACCAATGGAACACTAGGATCAACGAACAATATATGAACTATAAAAGGATGTCTTTACCTTCCAATTGGGATATTTGGAAGATAGTTAAATACTTGGTCAAAGTAGCTTGGAACACTTGATGTCTATGAACCCTAAATTGGTATATATCTTTATATAGTTGCTGATACATCCCAGAATGTTTATAGTAAGTGTATATACCTTATGTATTGTTCATTTTGGAATTGTTAACATCTTTATGGTATGATTGATAGGATTCCCTACTTTGGAATCCTAAGTTTAATGGAATTGATTCAAGGATGGTTTAGTCTTTGTGCTACTGTTGATTTGACACTTGTTATCATTTTTCTATCATTTTGATATGCTATATTGGTATGGTTCCCTACTTTGGAATCATACATTGATTGTTTATTAAGCAAGTATTTATTATTGTGCTTTTACTTAAAGTCCAGCTGGTACTTGATTGTTCGGGCAGTGGTATGAGATTATAATGGCACCCGAGCCGACTTCATTATGATTCATACGCTGGTTCCCATTGTTTTCCCTTTCCATTGGCCATGATTTGGGTAGTGGGCCAGCTCCCCCTTTTGGGTGAGGCTCTAGTTTCACTTCGGGGTATGACTTTGTGTCATTAGACCCGCTTGTTGTTACTGTGATTAGGTTTCGGAACCGCTTCTTCAGCTGTTGATCCTGTTCAGATTGATATATCCTTTTGAGATTAAACCTTGACTCAGTATTCTTCTAAGTGTTACATTATTGCACTTATGTGTTATTGTATATATTCTTTTTTGTGTTTACAGGATTGTGATATATATATGAGGAGTATGATGTTATATGCTTTCATAATATGATTTGCATATCATCTTGTTGCATATTTAATAGCTTACTGAGATTTTTCTCACCTCGTTCTTTTATTGTTTTCCTTAGCTAGGGGCGAGCCAGGGAATAGGCCACGTTGAGCTCGGGGAGGACGTCGAGTTTGGGTTGTAACTTGGGAAAGGTATTTGGTAGTGGTTTGCATTATGTAAACGTATAACAAAAGGGGGTAGTATACCCGAGACTTGAGATGTTATGTCACTATTTTAAAACACTTTGGTGATTGTAAATATTATAAGTTTTGGAACTATGTTCCTTGGTTTTAAATGGTTTGTAAAATGTGGACTTTGGATTTCAAGTAAAGTGTTGTTACTTTTAGTAGTATAATAGAAAGTTTTTAAGTTAAACAGGTTTTTGTATATTACAAATTTTAAGAAAGGACATTTTGAAAATTCAAAAAATAAAAATAAAAATGTGACGTCTTCCGAGCGTGTCCCGGGCTTGGGGCCTAGTAGGACCACGGTTCGGGGCGCGTCACATGCACATATCAAAATCACAAAAAGAATATCATCACAAAGATATAGTTCATTTTTTTCTAAAAATATTCCCGTCCCAATCGGAGTATTAACGGTTCAAAATTCATTCGTCGAACCCGGAACTTTCAAAACATTTCGAAAACTCCGTCTAGCCCGGAACTTTAAATATTTCGAAAACACCGTCAAACCCGAAACTTTCAAAACATTTCAAAAAATCCGTCTAACCCAGAACTTTCCAAAACATTTCGAAAACTCCGTCAAACCCGGAACTTTCAAAACATTTCGAAAAATCCGTTGTCCCGGAACTTTCAAAATATTTCGAAAACTCCATCGAACCTGGAACTTTCAAAACATTTCGAAAAATCCGTCGAACCCGGAACTTTCAAAACATTTCGAAAACTCCGTCAAACCCGGAACTTTCAAAACATTTCGAAAAACCCGTCCAATTCGGAACTTTCAAAACACTTCAAAAATTACTCCGTCCCGAATTAAACTTACTTTAATTTTGGAAAATGTCCCTAGACATGGAATTTTTCTACCAAAATTTCTACGTTGTCTACCCATAGTGTCAATTGAACTAAGCTACAGTCAATTTCAACAAAAGAGCATCACAAGGTCAAAAGCCCCAAATCGGGCACCAAGAACCCTAACTCAATCCTAGTCAAAATTCCTAAAATTCAAGAATGCAAATTCTAAAAATTGACGGAATTTAGAGGATGCTTACCTTCCTCGCGATCCCCTCCTTGGATTTGTGGCTATCCCGAGCTGGATAAAACTCGGTTGAATCCATGGGAAGAGCGGTAGTTCGCACCGTCCTCTTTAGCCTAGCCCTCTCGTTGTCGGTCCTCCTATGTCGACCCCTTCGTCCTAATCCTGCTTCCATAGTGATAATCTCTCAAAAATTTGAACAAAACTCACAGAAAAGTGGCAAGATTTTCTCTCTTTTCTCTCTTCCTCGCGAAATTTCTCTCCCTCTATTTCAAAATGGCCGACGGAAGTCCTTAAAGTGGACATTTTGAGACAAAGGCCGTCCGGCCTTTTTTACGCCATGGGCCATTTTGGCCCAAATGCCAATTCAGCCCCTCGTCTTTTCAAAATTCCGAATTTGACACTTTTTTCCTCAAAAGTTAAAAATTTCCCAGTTAGATATTTCTAACGCCCCTCTCCCGAGGTTAAATCCCGGTCGTCAATCGTAAGCCCGACCATCTCATTTCAGCGGCAATCAGCATAAGCCCGTACAACAATCCCTCTTCGGCCATCACAGTAAGCCCGAGTATCTTTTCACTCCAGCAAAAGAACATTCACTTCCCCGGCCGTCAATCGTAAGCCCGACCATCTCATTTCAGCGACAATCAGTATAAGTCCGCACAACAAATCCCTCTTCGGCCATCATAGTAAGCCCGAGTATCTTTTCACTCCAACAAGGGAACATTCACTTTCCCGGCCGTCAATCGTAAGCCGACCATCTCATTTCAGCGGCAATCAGCATAAGCCCGCACAACAATCCCTCTTCGGCCATCATAGTAAGCCCGAGTATCTTTTCACTCCAGCAACTGAACATTCACTTCCCCGGCCGTCAATCGTAAGCCCGACCACCTCATTTCAGCGGCAATCAATATAAGCCCGCACGACAATCCCTCTTCGGCCATCATCGTAAGCCCGAACACCATATCCCCAGCAGACAAAAGAAGAGCGGCAAATCAACATAAGCCCGCACAACGATCCTTCTTCGACCGTCATTTCCGTCGAATTCCCAGCATGAGATCCCACTTCCTCCGTGTATCAGAATACACCGTCGGGGACAGACATTTCTCACATCCTTTCAGAATACGCCGTCGGGGACGGACATTTCTCACATCCTTTCAGAATACGCCGTCGGGGACGGAAATTTCTCACATCCTTTCAGAATACGCCGTCGGGGATGGAAATTTCTCACATCCTTTCAGAATACGCCGTCGGGGACGGACATTTCTCACATCCTTTCAGAATACGCCGTCGGGGACGGACATTTCTCACATCCTTTCAGAATACGCCGTCGGGGACGGAAATTTCTCATACCCTTTCAGAAAATTAGGTTAAGATGCCTCCGAACATTCTCACTTAGGTTAAGACGCCTCCGATCAGTCTCCCTTAGGTTAAGACGCCTCCGAACATGTCTCCCTTAGGTTAAGACGCCTCCGAACAGTCTCCCTTAGGTTAAGACGCCTCCGAACATGTCTCCCTTAGGTTAAGACGCCTCTGAACAGTCTCCCTTAGGTTAAGACGCCTCCGAACAGTCTCACGTAGGTAAAGATGCCTCTGAACAGTCTCACTTAGGTTAAGACACCTCCTAACAGTCTCACTTAGGTTAAGACGCCTCCTAACAATCTCACTTAGGTTAACCGAAATCCGTTAACTGGCCCTTTCCAGGTTAACTGGAACCCATTAAGCTCCCCATTCTCGAGTCAATGAGACATCCCGAAACTGCCCCGTGCATCCCGACATCAAAGTGTACTCAACACACGTTATCACACATAAAAGTACAACTTTCCTCGAAAAACACACTTTTTGGGACTCTTCGGGACTTTCTGGGGGCGTTTCAGACATTTTCAGGACAGTTATTTAGAAAACAGTCAAAACCGAGATTAACGGGACAAAAACCCTAGCTTTGGTTGATACCGCACTTTAAATACTGTCATTTACAAGTCCGAGCCGTTTGGTTCGTGATAGCATTTACTTATAAAAGTAGGAGTCACAAAATGACTCGTTGATCGCATATCATCTAATGCCTCTTTACATGAAATTGGTAACAATGTAATGCCCGGTTCAAAACCGGAGTTCGTCATTCGAACTCCTTTTCAAAATAACGCAAAATCGACGTTTGACATCCAAACGCTCATTTTCAACTCAAAACCCGACGTTTGACATTCAAACGCTCTTTTCATAAAAAATCAACGTTTGACATTCAAACTAAAGATTTAAGTTCGTCACTCGAACTCCGTTTCCAAAACAACGCAAAACCCGACGTTTGACATTCAAACACTCATTTTCGACACAAACCCGACGTTTGACATTCAAACGCTCTTTTCACTAAAATCAACGTTTGACATTCAAACTAAAGATTTAAGCTCGTCCTTCGAACCCTCTTTTCAAACTCAAAACCGACGTTTGTCACTCAAACACTCATTTTTTCCATAAATCAACGTTTGTCATTCAAACCAAGATTAAAGCTTGTCATTCAAGCTCCTTTTCAAAATGCAACACACACACACAGACACGATTTCGAGAAAGATAGAAAGACTCGTCATACGAGGCATTTCGGGTGATCTCAACATACTCTTCCCGAAACGTAACGTGACCTCCGAACCTAACAATCTCTGGTCCTAAAACTCTTTTTTCAAGTTTTGGCTACCAATCAAAACATTCCATTTTAAAAGCCTTTTTTCAAGTTTTAGCTGCCAATAAAAACGTTCCATTTTAAAGCCTTTTCCAAGTTTTGGCTACCAATCAAAACGACACCCTTTCACAAAACCACCCATTTTCAAAGTTTGGGCTCATAATACAAAACGGCGTGGCGACTCTCCCTTTCATCTTCCAGGCGAGGTCCCAAGTCCGCGAAATGCCGCTCGTCGCTTCCCCCCGCGCGCGATCCGGGTAATTTCAACCAGCCGACATCAGGGAAGACAAGAGGCTCGCCAGCACCAAAGCAGCAGCTCGCAAAAGGGGAACCTCCTACGGCACACCCAACCTCCGACCTTACAGCTTCGACCTCGCTCGCTACTTCGTCAAAGGAACCAACAGCGGAACTGATGAAGATGAGAAAGGAACTGAGGGAACTGACAGTGGAACTAAGGGAACCAACAGCGGAACCGATGAAGATGAGAATGGAACAGAGGGAACCGACAGCAGAACTGAGGGGACCGACAGTGGAACCGATGAAGATGAGAAAGGAACAGGAAAAGTCGGTACAGAGACTACAGAAAAGATGGGAAAGTTGGCACAGAACCTCAAGCGTTTCAGAGGACTCAAGGCTAATCCAATAAGGGGAGCATTCCTCAACATCACTGCACTACCTGGACCAGTTGCCACCATAGTTCAGCATGAGTACTCATTCAAAGGGATCCCAGACATAGAAGAACAGCTCGAGACACTCTTCTTGGGAGACAGGCTGTTCGGTCCAGCCTACGAAGCCACCTTCGAAGCAGTAACTCCAAAGCAGAAAGAACTAGAATTCGTGGAAGATACTCTAAGTGGACCTGCCCTACAAAATCTTTTCGAAGAAGTCATGTAGCTTCCAAACTTGATTTATCTGGGCTTCAAAGACAACATGATCGCCATGATCGGGACAGCAGAAGCCAAGCCTTTCACCCCCGACCCTCACCAAACATCCTTCAATGCCACTGAAAAACTGGGTGACTTTCACCGGACCAAGGGCAAGCAAGAGCGAGATGGAAGACAAACTGGGGCTACTCCCATATCTCCCTAAACCTAATCTCGAACCCTCCGAGTCTCTCATTGTCAAAGTCAAGTCCTCTGAGTCGTCTGACAGCTTCATGCTAGAAGGCTATGATTGTGTAGCCAACAATGTATTTCCCTTCGTCTTAAATGAAAAATTCGATCTTTCGAATTATACCCTCATTGCCACTTTAACAACTAATAAGTTAACTAACAACCTAAAAGAAGTTAATAATGATTCACTTGATAAAGAAGCAAACACACTAAACGAACAATACATTTAAGAAGTTCTCAAGCGTGTAGTTGATCGAGAGGAAAATTGGGCCCAAGCTGCCGAAGAGGTTTTGACTAAAGTGAATCTGGGGTCAGTGCAAGAGCCTAAAGAGACACAAGTGGGCAGTTTCTTCACCGATGCAGAAAAAGAAGCCCCAATAAATCTCCTCAAAGAGTATGTTGACGTGTTCGCCTGGTCATACCAAGACATGCCAGGACTCGACCCCTCAATCGTGGAGCACCGAATCCCTCTGGATCCTGAGTCCAAGCATGTCAAACAGAAACTGCGTAAGATCAAGCCAGAATGGTCCCTGCAAGTAAAAGAAGAAATTGAGAAGATGCTCCGCGTCGGCTTCATCAAAGTAATTGAGTACCCAACTTGGCTCTCCAACATTGTAACGGTCACCAAGGCCAATGGAAAGGTCAGATGCTGTGTAGACTTCCGAGATCTCAACAAAGCCAGCCCGAAAGATGATTTCCCGCTGCCCAACATCGAAATGCTGGTTAACACCACGGAAAATTTCGAAGTAAAATCCTTTGTAGATGGTTTCGCCGGATATAATCAGATCAAGATGTCCGAAGAAGATCAGGCCAAGACTGCTTTCACCACTCCATGGGGGACATACTGTTATAGGATCATGCCGTTTAGTTTAAAGAACAATGGGGCTACTTATCAAAGGGCTGCAACTGCCCTCTTCCGTGACATGATTCACAAAGAAATCGAAGTGTACGTCGACGACATGATCATCCACTCCAAAGGATCAGACATGCATCACATGACAGATTTGAGAAAGTTCTTCAACAGACTCAGAAAGCACTCCATGAGATTGAACCCTGCAAAGTGCACCTTCGGCGTAAAACGAGGCAAAGTACTGGGGTACATGGTCACAAAAAGAGGCATCGAAGCAGATCCCAAGAAAATCAAGGCCATCATCGACATGAAGCCACCGCAGACACTGACAGAAGTAAAAAGTTTCATGGGAAGACTTCAATACATCAGCCGCTTCATCAACCAGCTGACATCTCAATGCGAGCCAATATTCAAGCTAATGAGGAAAAATGTTGATATCGAATGGGACTTCGAATTCCAAGAGGCCTTCGAGAAAATCAAGACATACTTGGTGAATCCCCCAATCCTGTGCCCGCCACATGAAGAAAAGCCAATCCTCCTATACCTGACTGTGACTGATACGTCAATTGGGGCTATGCTGGCACAAGAACAGAAAGATTCAAGAATTGAGAATGCAATCTACTTCATGAGCTGAAAGCTTCAGGGAAGTGACCTCAACTACTCAGCATTAGAGAAAACTTGTACCGGTTTGGTATGGGTAGTCGAAAAACTGAAACACTACATGCAGTCCCACTCAGTGCTCCTGGTCTCCAAGATGGACCCCGTCAGATATCTCTTCGACAAGCCATCACTATCAATTTGATTAGCCAAATGGTCATTCTTCCTGGCTGAGTTCGACATCAAGTACATGACCAAAAAATCAACAAAGGGTCGAGTAATGGCAGATCAACTGGCAGACTTCCCAAGCAGTGAACTCAAGGGTCCTGATCCACAGTTTCCAGATGACGAAATCTTTTCACTCGATAGTGAAAACCGCTGGCAACTCTTCTTCGATGGGGCAGCCAACAAGAAGGGAAATGGTATTGGAATGCTCCTGGTCAATCCTAAAGACGAGCACACTCCCATAGCCATCAAACTGAATTTTGAAGCAACCAACAATGCAGCAAAATATGAAGCATGTGTAGCCGGTTTGGAAGTCGCTCTTGAACACAACATCAAAGAACTGGAAGTATACGGAGACTCAGCATTGATCATCAATCAAGCATCCAATGGATGGAAGACAATAGACTCTGGACTCCAGATGTACCATGCATATATGGAAGAGCTCATTGCTCAGTTCAAGGAAATCTCTTTCCACTACTTGCTAAGAGAAAGGAACCGCTCCGTCGATGCCCTGGCTACTCTAGCATCTCTTGTTAAAATTTTCGAGGGGAAATCAGTAAAGCCATTCAAAATAGGCAGACGGGAAACCCCAGCCTACTGTTGCAAGATCGAAGTTGAACATGAACCGATCGACGAACCCTGGTACAACCAAATCTACCAGTACCTCAAAGATGGAGAAACCTCTTTCACATATGAAGATGGACAATACAAAGAAGTTATAAAAGCCAAAAGCATGATGGCTCTAAAATGCCTGGCATCTCACTTCGTCATTCTGGGGGGTATGTTATACAAGAAGCGCCACCAGGGACCACTCCTTCGGTGTGTAAGCAAAGAAAAGGCCAGCGAGTTGATGAACAAAATTCACAACGGAACCTGCGTCCGCACATGAACGCCTGAGCATTGATACCGATCATCCTCCGTATGGGCTATTATTGGGTATATTGGAAACAGACTGCATCCAGTTTGTCAGAAGCTGCGATAAATGTCAACGGTTCTCCAACCTCAAACATGTTCCTCCTCACGAGCTCTACTGCATGACTACACCATGGCATTTCGCCACACGGGGAATTGACGTCATCGGCAAAATCACTCCACCAGGGAGCAACGGTCACGAGTTCATATTAGTCGCTGTCGACTACTTCACCAAATGGGTGGAAGCCAGATCATACAAAGTACTGAATTCCAAGAAGGTAGCCGAGTTCATCAAAGAGAACATCATGTGCAGATACGGAGTGACCAACGAGATCATATCCGACAATGGGATCCACTTCGAAGTAGATTGTGACCAGCTGTTGACCGAGTTCAGAGTTACACGCCACAAGTCTTCTCCCTACATACCACAGACTAACGGTGCAGTAGAGGCAGCAAACAAGACTCTTGCAAGAATAATAAAAAAGATGATCGTACGAGGTCGGGATTGGTCCGAAAAGCTACATCTATCACTTTGGCGATACATAACATTAGTCAGAACCGCCACAAGGGAGACTCCTTTCACAATGACATACGGAATGGAAGCAATGTTACCAGTTGGGCTAGAAATCCCCTCATTGCGAGTTCTCTTGGAAAACGGGATCAACGAAGTCGAATGGCTCCAAAGCCGTCATGACGAACTGGCTCTACTCGACAAGCGAAGATTGAAAGCCATGGAACATACTCGTGCCTACCAAAGCAGAATGGCCTGAGCATTTGATAAGAAAGTCAAGATCCGAGACATCTCAGAAGGCGACTTGGTGCTTAAGGAAAAGCCTCCTACACAGACCAATCCCCTCAGAAAGTGGGAACCTACCTGAATAGGCACGTTCGTGGTACAGAAAATCTTCTCCAGAGGAGCAATGCAGCTAGCAGATTTGGATGGGAACCCTTTCGTCAACCCAGTAAACGGAAGCAACCTCCACAGATACTACGTTTGAGGAAGAACTTGAGTCAACACTCTCTCCCCATACATCCCCAATCAGTAAAATCAAAGTGCTAAAAGAGTAATACCCAACTAGATACATCCTAAAAAAGATCTAGGTAAAAAACAGGGTCGCACTTTTCATCCTACTTCAATTTTCTCAAAAGTGTCGAACTACGGTGACCAGAGCCCCTTAGTCCATTTGTAAAAGGGGAACGTAGGAAACCATCATTGGTTCGGTCTCAAAAAATAAATAAAATTTCAAATACAACACCAATCACTTGTGTTTCGAAAAACTCTTAAATTTAACTCACAAATTCATTACGGTTAAAACAATCTTTGATGAGTTCAAGCACGGTCTACTCTTGACTCACTATACGCTGGCAAAACAAAATAAACACTTAATTAAACTTAATGTGTCTGCAGTGACAGTGGGTGTATATTCCGAACGGAAAGGTCAATCTAGCCACTCGTGCTCGGTCCTTCATCTTTCCTCCCCTTTCCTTTTCCGCGGTGGGTATTCTATGTCTTTACAGGGAATATCCTCATAGTCCTCCAACTTGGCTCTGGGACCCTTCCCGATGCCTCTGTCAATCCCTTGGCCGCCAATGCAGCCCTTTCCCTAGCTCTATTACGAGATGCCTCTCTCCAAGATACCATATCCGTGCTCTGTTCAGCCAACCGACTAGCATTGACCTCATAGTCAGCCATATCATCCCCAGTACTATCCTGAGGGTTAGCCATCGCTTCGGTCCTCCTCAAAGTCGAGCTGTCACGGCGGTTAAGGCCCAATAGCTCACTTCGTCTCCACAAAAGAGCCATTTGTGTCTCCCCTATACACTCCTCATACCAGTTCAAATATCCAGTAGACAGAACAGTGCCCCCTCTCCGGTGAAAGAGAACCCTGGCAGGAAAGGACAGATATTGCCACAACCAAATGAAAAGCAAGAACGTCGAAGGATCATCCATGGAAAGAGATCCCACCTCAAAGGTAGCGGCATCACTCAAGCCCATCAACGGAACCTGCTCTAGCCCGAACTGCCAAAGCACCAGAGACGGAATATAGAAAGAAGACTAGGACAGCCCCGAAACTCTGAAAATGAAGAGACCTTTCTGAACGGTCCGACAAGTCTGCAACTTCCAGTGAGGAACCCACCATCGCAAATGATGTGTGTGGAGTTTGGCCATCCAAAGCTCCCAGTCAGCCTGACTGCCTCCTATCACCAAGGGTCGCCGAGAGAAGAACCAAGGATCACACGTCAATGGAACCTCGGGCATAACTTGCAACCTCTCCCTCAACCACAGAGTGAGCACGGCGGGACTTCCTCCCCACATATACCGGCTACCATTCTCCATCCGTGTGATGATGTGCCCGCCAAAATTTTTCTTTTCGAAAAAAGGTTTAACTTTGAAATTTTTCGTTTCTTTGAAAAACCAATCGAAAAAGACCGGAGTCGCCATGCCATTTTTTTTTAAGGGCCAAAACTTTGAAAAATGCCCGAGATTAGAGATTTGGGTTCGGAGGTCATGTTACACGCCGGGAAGGACGTTAGTGTGCACCCGGAATGCCTCGTAAAACGAGTCTTCCAAGCTAAAAATCATTTGTGTGTGTGTGTATGTGTATTTTGGCCAAAATAAGTTGAAACTCAGAAAAGTAAAAATTGGGAATTCTTTATTAGACTTTGGACAGATCCCATGATTTTTGGTGTGATTTTTGGGTTGAGTTTTGGTACTCAAAAGATTTTTGGAAGTTGAAGAACACTTCTGCCAGAATGAAAAGGGCAGTGGACACTTGATTTTGAAATAGATTTAAGGGCTTCAAAACTTCATAATCTGAGAAAACTCAGAGAATGAAAGTTGTTCCAGACACCTCAAATAAGATTTCTATGAAAGAATTTTTCATTTTGGAGAAGATTTGAGGACTCAAAACCTTCTGGAAATCTCAGATATGAGATCTGGACTCCCAGAGACTGGTGATCTGACCTTCAAAAGAAAATTTGTAAAATGGAGTTTTACTCACGCAAAAAATAAAGTAAAAATATGTCTCGAAATCTCTGGATGTTGGCTACAAAAAGTGTTTTGTAGTAAACACCAAATTCCAAGTTTATCTGTGTCCAAAAAATTAGACCATGGACTGGGGTCTTAGAAAATTGCTACTGGACAGCAATTTCTCAAGAAGGAAATCATGATTTAAAAGGGGGTTTTGGCATCCATGCTTGTCCCCATTTCCCTAGGTTTTGATTAGTGATCACTTGACATTTTAGTGGTGAATCAACTATATCAAACCATCCTTGGGGTACATTAGGACTAAGCACTTCATTTGCTTGGGAAGGGGAATTTTATCCTTTGAAAATGAGATTTGATGTATGAAAATGATTTTTAGGGTTTTGAAAATGTGTTTTCTTTGCAAGTAAGTAAGAATACTTTGAAACAATGTTGATCCTTGTAGAAGATCATCCATGGAGATGAACTTCCATGGTGATCTTCTTGGATCTAAAGCAAGAAGATGAACAAACTACATTTTGTAGCTTGAAAATGCATGCATGGATGAGAGATTTAGGGTAAGAAGAGGGAGGTTATACCTATCTTCTTTGTGTTTTGGAGTTTTTGGCTTGAATGCAAGAGTGTTTGAGACTTGAATATGAGAGTGTTTGAGTGAGTGTGATTTTGGGTGAATAGTTGAGAAAAAGGTGACAATTCTAGAGAATTCTCACTGTTTTCTCACTATTTTCGCCAAGGTGCAGATGCAAATTGTGTTTTCTCTCTCCTTATTTCAGAGACTGAAGGCCTCAATTTATAGCCCTCTGAAATTACAATGATGTCCGCGCGGATGGGATTGTTAGCGTGCACTGTTCATTAATTACAGCTTCAGGCTTTGGACAGGAAGAATAAAATTCAAAAATTCAGCAGTTTATGTTTTTCAACTTGCCCAATTCGGATTTTTCCAATTTCTTTTGCTTTTTTGATTCCTTTTCTTGGTTTATCCTTAAATAACAATGCCCACTTTGCCCTTGCTTTGTTAGAAATGTTAGGAATGTTAGGAATTGTTAGGAATGTTATAACTTTCGTTAATTTTCTAACGAAAATTCTAACAAGCTCAAATTGGAGCACTTACAGTAGCCCCTCGGCGACGGCGCTTTCGAAGGAAGCGGGGTCGTCGATAAGAGTAAGGCTCCATATTTGGCAGGATGATCAAGTGATCGAGTGGCTGAACCTATTTAATAGGCTACCTACGTATCCTTAAGAGGAATCAAGCCGGCCGTAGTTCGGATCTTTGACCCTGGAGATGATGGCGTTTTAGGTGCCTCGAACCTGATGAGCGAGTTATGTAGTCGGTTGCTGGAAAGAAACTCTGCTGGGGATAAGAGATGACCATTTTGGTCTGATGGCTAAAATTGTATATCCGCTCTGCTGGGGATAGAATGACCATTTTCGGTCGGCTGGCTGAAATTGTATATCCGCTCTGCTGGGGATAGAATGACCATTTTCGATCGGATGGCTATCCGCTCTGCTGGGGATAGGAATGACCATTTTCGGTCGGATGGCTGAAATTGTATATCTGCTCTGCTGGGGATAAGAGATGACCATTTTTGGTCGGATGGCTGAAATTGTATATCCGCTCTGCTGGGGATAAGAGATGACCATTTTCGGTCGGATGGCTGAACCTAATGATAGGCTACCTACGTATCCTTAAGAGGAATCAAGCCAGTCGTAGTTCGGGTCTTTGACCCTAGAATGACTATTTTGAGGCGTCAACCTGGAGATGATGGCGTTTTAGGTGCCTCGAACCTTGATGATGGCGTTTTAGGTGCCTCGAACCTTGATGATGGCGTTTTAGGTGCCTCGAACCTCGATGATGGCGTTTTAGGTGCCTCGAACCTTGATGATGGCGTTTTAGGTGCCTCGAACCTTAATTTGAAATGGCCTTTCGGTGGACTTTGTCTGCTGCCGAAGGAGGGGGTGACCGTTTTGGTCGGGGGGCTGGACCTAATGATAGGCTACCTACGTATCCCTAGTGGGAATCAAGCCCTTTCGTAGTTCGAGATCTACTCGAGATTCCGTTGGCTTTTGGGATTCCGTTAACTTTGCTGGGGATTTTGTTAGCCATTTGCTGGGGGGAAATCAGACGTATTCGTCGGAGAGATCGGTTTTACGTTTTACTGTCGGGGGATGATTTTGATGAAAGAAACGGGATTCCGTTATCTTTCTCGGGGAAATCGGTCTTACGTTTGACTGCCGTTGATGACTTTGATGAAAGATACGGGATCCCGTTATCTTTCTCAGGGAGATCGGTCTTACGTTTTACTGCCGTCGATGATTTTGATGAAAGATACAGGATCTCGTTATCTTTCTCGGGGAAATCGGTCTTACGTTTTACTGCCGGGGAATGATTTTGATGAAAGATACGGGATCCCGTTATCTTTCTCGGGGAGATCGGTCTTACGTTTCTTGCCGGGAATGATTTTGATGAAAGCTACGGGATCCCGTTATCTTTCTCGGGGAGATAGGTCTTACGTTTTACTGCCGGGGAATGATTTTGATGAAAGATACGGGATCCCGTTATCTTTCTCGGGGAGATCGGTCTTACGTTTTACTGCCGGGGAATGATTTTGATGAAAGATACGGGATCCCGTTATCTTTCTCGGGGAGATCGGTCTTACGTTTTACTGCCGGGGAATGATTTTGATGAAAGACACGGGATCCCGTTATCTTTCTCGGGGAGATCGGTCTTACGTTTTACTGCCGTCGATGATTTTGACGAAAGATACGGGATCTCGTTATCTTTCTCGGAGAGATCGGTCTTACGTTTTACTGCCGTCGATGATTTTGGTGAAAGAGACGGGATTCCGTTATCTTTCTCGGAGAAATCGGACTTACGTTTGACTGCCGTCGATGATTTTGATGAAAGATACGGGATCTCGTTATCTTTCTCGGGGAGATCGGACTTACGTTTGACTGCCGTCGATGATTTTGATGAAAGATACGGGATCTCGTTATCTTTCTCGGGGAGATCGGTCTTACGTTTTACTGCCGTCGATGATTTTAATGAAAGAGACGGGATTCCGTTATCTTTCTCGGAGAAATCGGACTTACATTTGACCGCCGTTGATGATTTTGATGAAAGAGACGATATTCCGTTAACTTTCTCGGGGAAATCGGTCTTACGTTTTACTGCCGTCGATGATTTTGATGAAAGATACGGGATCTCGTTATCTTTCTCGGGGAGATCGGTCTTACGTTTTACTGCCGTCGATGATTTTGATGAAAGAGACGGGATTCCGTTATCTTTCTCGGAGAAATCGGACTTACGTTTGACTGCCGTGGAACTCTTTTGAAGAGGGGGTTAACTTTGGTTAACTTTGGTTAAGTTGAGGACTAAACTGCAGAGTCCTGAAATTTTAAAGGGCAAAAGGGTCATTTTGACCCTTACAAACCTATCCGCGCGGAGGGGTCTGATTTCCAGACAGGTTTTAATGAGGGCCAACGCCCTTCTTCTTCCCTAGTCGAAAATTCTTCCGATTTCTTCGATTTTTCAAGCAATGGAACACGGGGAAGCTGCTATCCATGGTCAAGGACGCGGTCCGGTTGCCGAGAGACGATTAGAGCTTGTCCGAATGAGGAGGCATTACACTCTTTCGCAATCGATTGCGGAGGAGCATTACCCCGATGCGTGGCAACATTGGGCCACTGATCCGAGTCTTCGCACGGTATACTTCGAATCTTTTCGATCCCTTTGTCGATTTCTTGCTTGAAATTGATTTTTTGGTGATTTTTGATTTTTTTTTTTTTTTGAATTTCGAATAATTGATGTTCTTGGCCTTGGATTTTGATTTTGATGCTTTGCATGTTGTAATGGGTAATGCATTTTGCTTAAAAAGAATGGGCATCTTTGCCAATTTTTTTTTTTTGAAATATGAGACTATGAAAATTTCCCGAAATTGGGACGGACCTTTTTTTTTGTTGCAATGTAGGATTCTTGCGATGTTGATATGAATGTGTGCATGCTCTTTTTTTTGTAAAAAGTATGATTTTTTTCTTTTTTTGCAATGAGATGATGATGACATGTATGCATGTTATTTTATGAAAATGAGACGGAGTTTTTGCTTCCGTTGACTCCTTGTGCGAATGTATGAATGTAGGAATTTTTTGAGATGACGGATGATATGCATGATATGAATGCATTTTTTTTTGAGAATGTGATTTTCTATGAAAAGTGGGACGAATTTTTCGTTCCCCTTTGATTGAATGAATGATCTAAAAGATTGTTTATGTATGCTATTTCATGAAAAATGGGATGGAGTTTTTGCTTCCGTTGAATGAATGTATGCGTGTATGCATGTTATTTTATGAAAATGGGACGGAGTTTTCGCTTCCGTTGACTCCTTGTATGAATTGTTTTTATGTATGGATGAATGTTGATTGGGATTTGGTGAAAACTGCTTTCTTTTGTGCAAGAAAAATGGAGCTAGGTTCATTGCATGCTGTTATGCTGCCGAATTTTCTTCAAAATTTCATGTCTATGATGCATGTGCATGTTTTATTTTTTTTTTTTATTTTAATGCTCTTTTTTTTTTTAATGCAATTTTTTTTTAATGCAAAATTTTTTTGACTCTTTTTTTTTTCAATTGCAGGGTGGAGATCACTTTGTGACGCAGCAGCTGAACAAGATGAAGACTCGGGGATCAGTGGAGTCTGTGATTGGTCTATGGGACCGGCTTCCAGATATGGGCAGAGGGGCGATGATGAGTCCCAGACAGATCGTCATTGAGACCGGGCTGTACGAGTTCATTGAGTGCTTGAGGGGGTTGGTCAAGTTTCCCAAGAGCAAGGGTCTGATCTTCGCTCTGGCACAAAGGCTTGGTGGGACGCGACCCACACATTTCACTTCTCTGGGGCGAGGCGACGGTTACGCCTTCGACTATCTGCGATCACGGGTCCTGTCCTTTAATGGACGCGGCATTGAGTGGCGAGATGGCTACGCTGATCGGGATGCAGCCCCGCTAGGATTTTCCCCTATTCCCAAAAAGGGGATGGGTATGGAGTACGCGGTGGTCGAGGGAAAGATTGTGGAGATCATCGGGAGCTACGAGGCTGGGGATGAGAGGATAGGCGCTGAGCAGATCGCTAGGGCCTTTTTATGGTTTGCTTTTTCGAGCACCCTTTTTGGACATGCCGAGGGGACGGCTGTCTTTGCTTTGCTGAGGTCCTTGGAGGACGTGGGGATGGCCGGAGAGGTCTCTTGGGGAGAGCGGGGGCGGCGAGCTCTATTTCGCTCTAGATCGGTATAGCCGGAAGGCTGTCAGTTCCTTGACATGCTTCGAGTTCCCTCTGGAGGTATAAGCTTTCCTTTCGCTTTCCCTCTTTTCT
Source organism: Adenophora triphylla var. japonica (assembly GCA_022495995.1). Classification (NCBI taxonomy): domain Eukaryota; kingdom Viridiplantae; phylum Streptophyta; class Magnoliopsida; order Asterales; family Campanulaceae; genus Adenophora; species Adenophora triphylla. Next base: position 9,386 of record JAFEMH010004012.1, on the reverse strand, counting down.
TTAAGCACGTATCTTTTTTCGCACTTAATTGATTTGATTTTTACCTTTCGCAGGTATGGGCGTTGGAGTTCTTTCACGTCACGATGTGGCGACAGACGGCGGAGTACGTCGGGCGTATCCGGCCATGCGTTCTGGTCCAAATTTGCCGGGAGAAGAAGGGTTCCAGAGGGCGCACGACCCTCAGATACAGGGACTGCCTGCCTTTGACGGGGGTTGAGACGGATGAGGAGATGATATTTTATCCCTGGGGTCGTTTCGATGTGGCGTAGCTGAGGGGCGCTGAGGTATGGACCGTGCAGCGGAGGATTTTGAGGGGCTTGACTTGCGACGTCTATTATCTGGGGGAGAGGGTGACGCGCCAGCATGGCGTGAATTCGCCTTTGTTGACACCGGTGGAGCCTCCTGCCGACATGATGCACCCTAGTGAGAGATCTGTGACCTGGGATGATTACCGGGGCGGCCAGCACTTCTCAGCATTTGTGGCGATTGAGCCATATCCAGTATTTGTCTTGAGGAGGCTGAGGACGCCCCAGGTTCTTGATAGAGAGGGATTAGGGATCCCGCGGTACCCTCGGACGGACTTTTCATATGTCCAGGATGGGGTTAGATTGAGGGTGCAGATCCCCCAGCCTGAGCGGCTTCCACGAGCTTTCCGGCCTCGTCCGGGTATGAAGGTATGGCTTCTCCTCCCCACTTCTTTTTTTTTGCTTGTGTCTTTTCTTTTCTTTTGTTTCTGACGCTTTTGCTTTCGTGCAGTTTCCGGAGGTGGTCGTGGAGAAGCTGACGAAGCAGGTGATCGGGGCTAAGAGATTTATCAGGAGGATGGTGGCTTGTGGAGCCCCTCGGGCTAGAGCGAGGCGACCACAGCCGGCGCCTGCCAGGCGGGAGGCTTCCCCTATTCCTTCAGAGACTTCCTCCGAGACTCCTCTTTCTCCTCTCCTTGATCCTCGCGTGGTACTACCTTCGGACCACGTCATTCTCGGAGATCCTTACGGGCAGGGACATGTCTGGCAGCATGGTGGATCTTCTTCGCACGTCCAGGAGTCCGACGCCTTCACCTTCGGATATGATTTCTTTGCAGATCTTGGCTTGCCGTATCAGAGCGTGCCGGTTGGTCCTGACGAGCCTTCTTCCGGGGACGAGGACGATGATTCTGAGCCCGAGATTTTCATGGCTCTGAGGAGGCGGGCCCGAGCCGCAAGAGGGACCGGGGAAGGCCCGGCCACCGGGACTACGGCGACGATCCTTCGAGACTGATTTTTTTTTTGAGATTGATTTCTGAGACTGAGATTGTATTTATTTAGACAGATACAGTTTATGCACATTTTTTTTTACTTTTCTTTTTTTTTGCTTCTTTTTTTTTGGGAATGTATTAATTCTAGGATTATTGTTATTTATTATTATTATTATTTTTTTTTGAATGCAATGCTGTATGAATGCAATGCTGTATGAATGCAATGTTGCATGAGCCTCGGTTTTTTGGCAAGGGTGTAGATGTTTGGTGTATGAACTGGTTTGGACAGGCTTTGACTGGGACAAAATATTCCTTTGGTGCGACGGTTTGGTCATTGCAAAGATTTTTTTTTAGGGGATAAACATATCCGCGCGGACGGGACACATCGACATTGTCCTTTAATTTTGCTTGAGATCTGGTCTCCCTTTATTTCAAATTCAAATACCTTCTTCAACCACCGGTTCAAACGACCATTTTCGGGAGAAGGAGAAAAACCATGGAGAGAATTGTGAGCATGAGAAATCCACCCAAATTGTCCCAAAATTCTCAAATGCAATTCTTCACCAAGTTTAAAGAGTGGTCTCGGGAGATTATGCATGAAAGGAGGTCATTCTTTGAAGAAAGGTACAAGGTGAAGTGCTTATGGTCCCTCAAAGAATTGGTTCCGGACTACGACCTCTTGAGAGCTTCTTCCTCATTTTGGGACACTAGAAAGCATGTCTTTTGCCTTTCTTACAATGAGGTTGTTCCGACCGTCGAAGAATTTCGGACTTTGCTTGGTGGTCCGGAGGTGGAGGAGATTGCAATTCCTTTGCCCGGAGGGGCCTCTTTCGTTGATAGGTTGTGCAACCTTCTTCATCTTTCCCCGGAGGAGGCACAAGGTATGATCTGTGGTCCCGATCATTTTAACATTTCTAGTCTCCCTGATAGATTTAGGGGCTTAGGCTTGCTTGACGATGCCTATTGGGATGCCTTTGCTCTTTGCATGTTCGGGACCTTGTTCATGGTTTATTCTTTTGGGATTTGTCATCGGTCTCTGCTGGATATTGTTGTTCATTGTCGCTTGGGCAGAGATGTTGTACCTTTGATATTGGGAGAGACTTTTCATGCTCTCGACAGGCTGGCTACCGGGAGACGGTATATGCACGGGGGCAGCCCGTTTCTCTTGACCCTGTGGCTGATGGAGCGTTTGGGGGTTCTTCGGGAAACTTCTGATATGATCAAGCCTTGGACATTCGCCAGGAGAGGGGTTGCCGTAGATTTTGATGATCAGGGCTCGTGGGAGCGATGGATGGCTGGTCGCCAGACAGAAGATATCAGATGGTCAGTGCCTTGTTGGCGGGTGGAGACTCGCAGAGTGCTTCAGGACGGGTCTCATGTGGTCATGCTTCCGGGGCTTTCTCAGTCCAGCTTCTATATTCCGTCCTTGGTTCTGAGACAGTTCGGTTTAGAGCAGGTTCCTTTGGAGGACTTTGATGATATAGCCACCAGGGTGGTGGCTTCCGCTTCTATGGATGATCCTTCGGTGTTTTCCTTTCTTTCCCGAGCATGGAGGTATGACGTCTTTCCTCCTCGGGTTATCCTCAGGCGTCCGAGACCGGTGTTCTTGACCACTTGGTACTTGGATTGGTACGAGAGGCATTTGGGAGAGACTCAGATGGCTATTTTGAGGCGGCGTGAGGCCATTGTGGGTGCGGAGGACCTGACAGTTTCCGAGAGGAGGAGGGCCGAGGCGAGGCCAACCCTCATGACGGGAGCGGAGATGTTGTGGCCAGACTATGAGGCTTATGTTAAGAGACGGGAGAGGAGGACTCCTATGCTACCGGCTAGGCTACGGGAGATGAGAGATAATGCTAGGGCCACTAAGGCCACGACGGAGGCTGGTTTGATAGATCTGTTCCTGTACGAGCTTGGTAGGAGGAAGACCGACATTTTCTGTTCGAGAAGAAGAAGACTCGAAGGGGAAGAAGAGGGGAGAGGCCGATACGAGTGACTTGGAGTGACTACGAGGTTTCCGAGTATCCCTTTCTTGTCGCAGCGAGACACATTAGTTTGATTATGTATCTTAATTTCTTTTAGCGAGGTTGCCGGTTGTAGGAATGAATCGGGCTTAGACTCATCAAAAAGTTTTTAACTTGTAATGAATATTTGAATTGCTTGAGTTTTCGAGACGCTTTCATGGTACGATCAATTGTATTGATGTCGGAGTATGACTTTTATTTGTGCTTTAGACCGAACCGTCTCAGTGCCTACGTTCCCCTCATTTTGAGGAGCTCGGGTCTTCGTAGTTCAACACAGTCGATTTTGTTGTTGTTTTTTTTTTGTTTTTTTTTTTTTTTTTTTGGTGCAACCACATGTTTTTACCTAGGCCGCCCTTTTCGGGTTTTCAACCTAGTTGGGTATTACTCTTTTAGCACTCTTTTTTTTTGTTTCTCGATTTTTTTTTTAGTTTTTTTTTTGACTCAGTGTTTTTACGCGTAGTATCTGCGCAGCTTGTCACCGTTCACTGGGTGTACAAAGGGATTTCCGTCGAGGTCTACAAGTTGCATGGCTCCTCCGGAGAAGATCTTTTGGACGATGTATGGCCCGACCCAGACAGGCTCCCATTTGCCGAGGGGGTTGATACGGACTGGGGGCTTCTCTTTCAAAATGAGATCACCTTCTCGGATCTCTCGATGCTTTACTTTCTTGTCAAAGGCTCTGGCCATTCTCCCTTGGTAGGCTCGGATATGTTCCATTACTTTCAATCGTCGCTCATCTAGCAGGGCCAATTCATCATGGCGACTTTGGAGCCATTTGACCTCGTTGATCTGGCTTTCCAACAACACACGGAGCGAGGGGATTTCTAGCTCGATTGGGAGCACGGCTTCCATTCCGTAGGTGAGGGCGAACGGTGTTTCTCCTGTTGCCGTTACGACGGATGTTACGTAGCCCCGAGTGCAGTGTAACTTTTTGGGCCAATCTCTGCCTCGGACAGCCATTTTCCGGATAATGTTTTCCAGAGTCTTGTTTGCTGCTTTGACGGTTTCGTTGGTTTGGGGCCTGTAAGGAGATGACTTGTGACGGGTTATTCTAAATTCCGCCAGCAGCCTGTCGCATTCCCCTTCGAAATGGGATCCATTATCTGAGATGATTTCGGCTGGCAACCCGTATCGACATATGATGTTCTCTTTGATGAAGAGGGCTACTTTCCTTGAGTTGAGGATTTTGTAGGATTTTGTAAGGCATCCTTTCCAGTTCCTTCGAAGAAATCACCAATCTGCGTCTCTTTAGGCTCTTCCGCAGTTCCCAAATTCACACTCGTCAAAATCTCTTCGGCAGCTTGGGCTCGATTTTCCTCTTTCCGGACAACCTGCTTAAAGAGATTTTTTTTTTCTTTTTTTTTTTGTTGTTTAATGTGTCTGCTTCTTTATCTAGTGAATTATTATTAAATGTTTTTTTTTCTTATTAATTAATTCATCATTAGTTAAAGTGGCAATCAAGGGATACTCAGAAAGGTTCGTCATTTCATTAGGAACGAAAGGAAATACAGCATTTGCTACAGACTCGTAGTCTTCAGGCGTAGGGCCGTCGGACGACTCTAGAGACTCGACCTTAACAATGAAAGACTCGGAGGACTTTTCCTAGATTGACACAAAGGGATGGGAGACCAATCCAGGCTTGGTGATCATTTGTTCTTTGGTCGCGGACGGGCCTGAGAGAGTTTCCCGATTCTTTAATGGCATCGCTGTCAGTGACCTCCCAACTCGGGAATTATATTGTGCTCCTTCCTCGATCATTGCTACCATTTCTTTGGTGAGTGAAATCAATCGGGTGCGGCACTGGATCTCTTCCCCGAACAGCTGCTTGCATGATCGGACCATCCCAATCATGCGAAAAGACTTACGTGGCTTTGGCTTTTGGCACGGTCAATTCAAACTCGGGTTTCGGACCTTCTGGGCGGTAGGAATTGTGGTTGTGAGCTTCTCGAACTGTTCCACTAGGCTTGGCACGCCTTTGAAAGTGTACTCACTCTTCATGGTAGTGGTAGCCCGGGTATCTTGGGTAGGTCCGGGAACATTCTACGGACCGGGTTAGCTTTGGCTCCCTGAACTTGTTGAGGCTATCCTGTAGCTTGGCCACCCATACGTAGGAGTGGGCTCGTGATGTTACCGGTTGTGTGGGACCCTTTACGAAGTAGTCGGCCAAATTAGGGTGAAAGGGAAGAGTTTTAGGGTCGTCGGCCAGGGACCCTTCTGTGATAGCTCCAAATCCTTTTCCTTTTGCGGTGTCCACGAGGAGGCCTCATATCCCGGGCCGTGGCGAGTTTTCTGTCCTTTCACCTCGATGAGTTTGTGAGTTCCTTGTTGGTGCTTCCCAGGACCGAGGCCGGGTAGATAGCTCATCTTTCTCATCATTTTCAAGGCAGGAGGGATTTTATCCGGGTGATTGTCGGATCTATGTTGCACACTTGGGCTTTGGGAGGCTCGGCAGTGAAGCCCGTTAGCATGAGACCTTCCTCATCGTGTTTGATTTCAAGAATAGGTATTCCACACTGTATCCGTGCCCTCGAGGTGACTAAATCCCCATAAATGGTCGTCGAGTCCCCATTCGAGACGAATTTCACACACTTTGGTGGAGGCTTGAGGCGACCTCCTTGAGCTGATGCGGCCAAGGTCTTCCAAATAAGGCATTAAAAGTGATCGGGATGTCAATAACACGGAATTCCACAGGTATCAATTTGTCCAAACCGAGAGGTCCAAGGTAGCAACTCCAAGGATGCTCGGGATGTCGAGTCGTAGCTTTGGCGTGAGGGAGGAAGGTTTTAAGTCAGTGGACTTGATGTCAAAACGAGCTCATGATCTTTGCGGGAAGAATGTTCATTCCAGGACCCATTATCAACCGAGGACCCGAGGAGCGTCGTTCATCCAATTGGTGTGATGAAGAGAGGCTCGTTATGATCGGCCCCAAATTGAGGGAGGTCGAGATGCGTGAAAGTGATTATGTTCCCGTAGTGGATGTTTCCAATCAGTGTACCACGTCATCGGGAGTAGCATCAATAGGGACCAAGGTGCGGGCCGGGCTTTCTTCCGGCTTTAGCTTGTGGGGATAGGATGAGGTGAGCGGGGACCATAGAGAGATGTTGGCATGTGTTTGCTTCAGCGGGTGAGCACGGGATCCTCTTTTAGGGGTCGGGAGCTTGGCTGTCTTAGCATAGGGCGGCGGTTCTCCTCGGAGTGCTTGATACGTGGCCTTCTTATACGCCTTAGGATTCCCTTGGAAGATTTGCCGGATCGGGTCAACGGGTTAACTTCCTCATCGGTCGCTTCTTGACTAGATTTCTTCAACGGCTTTGCTAAGGTCGACGGGGAGCCTTTTTGGCTATCGGCCCTTTGGTTACGACGGAGTCTAGCAACGGTGAGGTGGTATCTTGGCCCCTTCTGGGCGGCCTTTATAGCGCTTCCCAAGTCACGAGGCTTTTGAGTGCGGGGTTGTGTTGTTGCCCCCTGGATGGCCCGCGAGCTAGGGCGTCTTCCGATTCGCTCCCATAGCCCGCCTTGCTCATAGTTATCATACAACAAGAGTCGCTATTGTCGGGGCTCGGCGGCTTTTCGATCTCATCCCGGTATAGTGCGGCCATTACGGTTTCCTTTACGTAATACTCGAGTTGGAGATGATTATAGCACTTTGTGTGGGAGGCGCATCCGGTATCATGCCGGTTTCCGGGACTTCTACGAGAGTTGACATACATTCGGGGAAGGTGACCTCTTCTTGGGTAACTCGACAAGGAGTGTTACTTTGTTCGGGGTGGATTTGATCGACCGTAGTTATTTTCTCATTTGGGCGGATGGGAGTTAGTTTCCCTCTCTCGATCGAGATCTTCGACTATCGGCTGGATCGGGCACTGAAAACCCTTTCCCCAAAGCATGGTAGGCGGTGTTGAACTATAAGACATCCACGTGCTCGAGACCCGGGAAACTTCATGGCCTTCATATCCTCGGTTTCATATTCGTCTTCGAAGTGTCTTCGGTCTTATGGCTATCGGCCTCCATTTCATCATACATCTTTTTCTTTCACCCTTGCAAGTAGAGGCGGCCACAAGTGAAGGATAGGCAACGTTCCCCTCGTAGTTCGATGTGGCGGCTCGATAGATGCAGGTCCAAATAAGGAGCACCGGGGTCCGTTGTCGGAGCGGAATGGAGCAATTAGGAAGGCGTCATGTGGATCCATAGGTATGAAAGCCAGGGAGACGTTCGAGATCAATAACCCTTTTCGGTGATTGCGAGGCACTCGCTGTGCTCAAGCGGCCGGTTGTGACCCTTACGGTTGTTATGCCATCCGTTCTCGGGAAAGAAGAAAAAGATCCGATGACGTTCACGAATTCCTCATCTTAGTTGTTGAAACCCTCCATTCTCGACCAGTGCTTCAATGAACCCTTTCCATTCGCCAGTCAGGTTCTTATAAGGAACATTGTGTTCTAGGATTTCGGATACGTACGGATCTGGGCGCAGGCTTTGTTGTCCTTCATCCTCTGAAGTATCCGGACACTGACCACAGGTGCATCTTACGAGGTGCAGCTCTTGGGGGCCCATCCCTACTGGTATTTGACTTGCATTTTCTGGCGGTCCTTCATCGTCACTTGCTGACAACCAACCATTGTGTCTGGCTCCCATGGTGTCATTTCCGGCCTGATTGTTCCAGATTGTTTCAGGACCTGGGGCCTCAGCTGACTCTTCGCTCTCGTCATCGTCATCGTCATTGCTGTCATCGGAATCATCTTCCCATATTACCGGGATTTCGGCTGAGAGGGAATGTCGATCAAACCCGTTAGGGGAATATGTGTATGTGCAACCGCAGAAATTATCATATGCTCCCATTCCCGGAAGTGATAGTTGTGATTTGGCTTCTCCACCCAGAAACTGTGGGAGAAGAGTGAGAGGGGGTGGCACGTATTTGACTCCCGGCAAGATATAGAAGGGATCCTCCTCTTCTGATTTTTTGCTGTTCTCGGGATCGTATTCAGCTTCTCCCAAAGCCAACTTGCAAAAGTGTACTAGCTCCAGATGCTCCTCGGCCTCTTTGCTGATAAGCCCCAGCACGGGCGCTCGCCGAAAGCTTTCTTGCTCGATTCTTCTTGATTGTTCTAACCATCTTGTGTAAATGGTTTTCTCATGCTTTGACCGGAACAGCCCCAGTTCTTCAGTATCAGCTATCCCTTCCTTTGAGAAGTAGCGAGTCTCATATTCTTGCAGAAATCTCGGCGTGAGACCAAGAGGTGGGTTGATTCGTTCAAATGTCCTCAAGGCGAGGGGAATCAATCGGGATCTTCGACAAGGTTGGCCATGGGTATTTGGGGACCTTCATCGGCATCTTCCTGGGCATACGAAGGTTCTCCACATTCAATCATATTCACCTGGTTATGGTTCCTTAGCGGAGGATTTTTGACTGTATTAGGCCCTTCGGGGCCTTCCAACTTTCCTTGCTCTATCAGGCCTTGGATTGCCTTTTTCAGAGTGAAGCAATTGTCAGTCAGATGTCCGTGAGCTTGGTGAAAAGCACAATATTTTGAGGTATCCACGGGAGCATTCGGATTCCTGGGTTGGAAATTCTCCAAAGGCCGCAGCAAGCCTTCTTTCACCAGTCCCCTAAAGATGTCGCTCAGAGGCATTCCAAAGTTTTCGAGGTTCATGACCCGTGGCACAGGCTCGGCTGGTTTTACGGGAGCGAAAGGAGTTGTGTTATTACATTCTGTCTGCGTAGTTGATCACCTCTTTGCCTTTAGCGAGGACAGGAGGCGGTGTTGGAAGGGGGAGCCCGATATCTGTACAGGTGCGCGTGCGGCCGATTGGCGATTGTAAGCCTTTTCAAACTTAGGCTGCGGAGTTAACCATGGCTCGTAAGTCCGAGTACGGGAAGTAGGCGAGGAGGCTCTCGAGATGTGGTTTCGGGCATGGCGAAAGATATCCGGTTGCTCCCTCTTGCGGAAGGAGGGATGGCCATTTCATGAGTTTCGGAATTCCACCGCCTGTAAAAGTCCCCCAACATTCTCATCGGGACGCTGAGCCTTCATTGTTTGCAGGTCAACCCTATTTGTTTCCCACTCCAAGTTGGCCTTGTACTTTTACGTGAAGGCATTGGTAATGATCCCATGTAGCCACGGCTTCGGGTTTCA